>OZ030010.1:26728870-27013455 GCA_964023405.1 Apodemus agrarius
CCCTTCTCAGTGTAGATTTTCTCTGGAGTGAATTTGTGTAGGCTTTGTGCATACTGCAGTCTTTCTGAGTGCATATGTACATTAGCCCCGTAGAGTCCGTCAGAGATTGTTTCCTTCTTTACCTTCTCTGCAGAAACCTCAACTGAGCTCTCAAGTAGTCCTGATTTAATTTTATTTGTTCTTTTACTAGTCACTTTTTCTGTTACTGTATTAAATACAATGAGAAAGGCAACTAAAAATGAGAAAGAAAGGGCTTATTTTGGTGCAAGGTTCAAAGATATGATTCATCATGGTAGAGAAAGTTGTGGTAGCAGGAGCCAGAGGCAGATGGCCATATGATATCTACAGATAGGAAGAAGAAAGAGATGAATGGTAGTACTCAGCTCCTGTCTTAGTTAACTGTTCTATTGCTTTGAACAAACACTGTGACTAAGGCAAGTCTTATAAAGGAGAAGGTTTATTTGGGGACTTGATTACAGACATAGAGGTTCAGTTCATTATCATCATGGGGTGGGGAATGGCAAGGAGCATGGCAGCAAATATGGTACTGGAGTAGTAGCTGAGGGATACATCCTGATTGGCTAGGACAGAGAGAGGGGGCAGAGAGACACACAGAGAGACACAGAGACAGAGACTGAGAGACACAGAGAGATACAGAGACAGACAGAGCAGACAGAGATACAGAGAGACAGAGAGAGCCTTACCTCCTAGTGCCATTCCCTGGTGACCAAGCATTCAAATCTATGGCTCTATGGGGCCATTCATATTCTAGCCACCAAGGTTCCCTTTCCCATTTGTAGTCAGTCTAGAGTCCCAGCTCTTGGAATGGTCACATCAACAGTTGATATAGGTCTCCCGCTTTCATTAACCTATTGTAGATGATCCCTCATAGGAATGCCCAGAGTGTTGGCTCCTATGTTATTCCAGATTCTGCCAAGTAGGAAATATTACCCACCATAATCTGACAACTGCCCCAGAATTTGGTGTAAGAAAAATATTCCTAGATAATCCAGACTCCCCTTTACATATCCAGTGGCTCTGAAATTCTACTGATGAGAGGTGATATTTCAGAACCACAACTTGGATGTTGTCATGGGCCATTGTTTTTAAGTTTCTTAGAGGACAGAGCTAAAAAGAATATGTGTTTATTCAGTTTGCTTGAAAAGGTGATATGCATTCATTGTTTTTAAAAGCTGAATAGTGCTCCATTGTGTATATATACCACAGTTTCTGTATTCATTCCTTTGTTGAGTGACATCTTGGTTCTCTACAGCTTCTGGCTATTATAAATAAGGCTGCTATGAACATAGTGGAGCATGTGTCCTTATTACATGTCTGAGCGTCTTCTGGGTATATGCCCTGTAGTGGTATAGCTGGGTCTGCAGGTAGTACTATGTCTAATTTTCTGAGGAATCGCCAAACTGATTTTTAGAGTGGTTTTACCAGCTTGCAATCCCACTAACAATGGAAATGTGTTCCTTTTCCCACACATCCTCTCCAACATCCACAACATTCTCTGCTGTCCCCTGAGTTTTTCATCTTAGCCATTCTGACCAGTGTGAGGTGGAATCTCAGTGTTGTTTTGATTTGCAATTCCCTGATAACTAAGGATGCTGAATATTTCTTTAGGTGCTTTAGAGCCATTTGAGTTTCCTCAGTTGAGAATTCCCTGTTTAGCTCTGTATCCCACTTTTTAATAGGGTTATTTGACTCTCTGGAGACAAACTTCTTGAGTTCTTTGTATACATTAGATATTAGGCCTCTGTTGGATGTAGGGTTGGTGAAGATCTTTTCCCAATTAGTTGGTTGCTGTTTTGTCCCATTGACAGTGTCCTTTGCCTGACAGAAGCTTTGCAGTTTTATAAGGTCCCATTTGTCAATTCTTGTTCTTAGAGCATAATCCATTGGTGTTCTATTCAGGAAATTTTCCCCTGTGCCCATGTGTTCAAGATTCATCCCCACTTTCTCCTCTATAAGCTTCAGTGTGTCTGGTTTTACGTGTAGGTCCTTGATCCACTTGGACTTGAGCTTTGTACAAGGAGATAAGAATGGGTCGATTTTCATTTTTCTGCAAGCAGATCTCCAGTTGATGCAGCACCATTTGTTAAAAATGCTGTCTTTTTTCCCCCACTGGATGTTTTTAGCTCCTTTGTCAAGTGACTATACGTGTGTGGGTTCTTTTCTGGGTCTTCAATTCTATTCCATTGATCTTCCTGCCTGTCTGCATACCAATACCAACAGTTTTTTATCACTATTGCTCTATAGTAGAGCTTGAGGTCAGGGATGGTGATTCCCCCAGAAGATCTTTCGTTGTGAATAGTTTTTGCCATCCTGGGTTTTTCGTTATTGCAGATGAATTTGAGAATTGCTCTTTCTAGATCTATGAAGAATTGTTTTGGGATTTTGATGGGGATTGCATTGAATCTGTAGATTGCTTTCAGCAAGATGGCCATTTTTACTATATTGATCCTACCAATCTATGAACATGGGAGATCTTTCCATCTTCTGAGACCTTCTTTGATTTCTTTCTTCAGAGGCTTGAAGTTCTTGTCATACACTTCTTTCACTTGCTTCATAAGAGTCACACCTAGGTATGAAATATTATTAGTGACTATTGTGAAGGGTGTCATTTCCCTAATTTCTTTCTCTGCTTGTTTATTCTTTGAGTATAGGAAGGCTACTGATTTCCTTGAGTTAATTTTATATCTAGCCCCTTTGCTGAAATTGTTTATCAGCTTTAGGAGTTGTCTGGTTGAAGTCTTGGGGTCGCTTAAGTATACTATCATATCATCTGCAAATAGTGATATTTTGACTTCTAGAAAGTGTCATCCTGAGTGAGGTAACCCACTCACAAAAGAACACACATGGTATGCATGCACTGATAAGTGGATATTAGCCCAAAAGCTCAAATAAACAAGTTACAATTCACCCAGCAGAGGAAGCTCAAGAAGGAGGACCTAAGTGAGGATGCTTTGGCTCCTCTGAGAAAGGGAACAAAATACTCACAGGAGCAATAATGGAGACAATATGTGGAGCAGAGACTGAAGGAAAGGCCACCCAGAGATTGCCCTACCTGGGGATTCATCCTATAAACAGTCAACAAACCCCAACACTATTATAGACAACAAGAAGTGTATATCAAAAGGAGCATGCCATGGTTGTCTCTGGAGGGGCCCTGCCAGAGCCTTACAAATACAGAGGCAGATGCTAGCAACCAACCATTCGACTGGGTATGGGGTCCCCAATGGAGAACCTGGAGGGTGGTCTGGAGGAGATGAAGGGTTTTACAGCCTTATGGGAAGAACAATGATTTTTGACACCCAGACACCCCAGGACTCCCAGGGACTAAACCATCAACCAAGGAGTATACATGGTTCCAGTCAAAAATATGGCAGAGGAATACCTTGTTGGGCATCAGTGGAAGGAGTGGTCCTTGGTCAGGTAAAGGCTCAATAGAAGTCCCAACAAAGGGAAATCGAGGGAGGGGAGGTGGGTGGGGTGGAGGAGCATATATGTGGAAGCAGGGCATGGGAGGAGGGCCTGGGGGCTTTTTCGGGACGGGGGAAAATCGGGAAAGGTTTTACCATTGGCAATGTAAATGAAGATGATACTCAATTAAAAAAAAGAAAAGGTGAGATGCCTTATTAGGCTTTATTGATTTCCATTTTAGATTCAGGAAGGTAAGTTTTTAAACTTGATCCATTTTATATTACCTCTTATTTCTCACACAGAGAAACTGGGTCTCTAAAAACACGGGGAATGATAAAATAAAATGTACTATAACATTTTCTTTACTTCTATTTCATATGCAAAGTCTTTTACTGATAATCAAACACCAATATACTTGTCAAAAAGATAAACAGTTTTTCTTATGTTATTCCCTTTAACTCCAATCTTGTCATTTCTAGTAATTGAATTCCATGCCTATTATCTGAATAAACAAATTTTACACAGAATATCGCTTTTATACTAACCATTCTAAAAGCACTTAGGTTTTTAAATGTCTCCAGTAATCCACATACAATGTTATTCTAGATATTTTGGGTTGTCTCAAGTTTATTGTATAGTGGATCTCTCAGAAAGCTCTTGTGAGCCTGGAGGTGGTGGCGCACACCTGTAATCCCAGCACTCTGGGAGGCAGAGGCAGGCAGATTTCTGAGTTTGAGGCCAGCCTGGTCTACAGAGTGAGTTCCAGGACAGCCAGGGCTACACAGAGAAATCCTGTCTCAGAAAAAACAAACAAACAAACAAACAAACAAAAAACCAAACCACCACCACCACCACCACCAAAAACAGAAAGCTCTTGTGAATACTATTCCTTATTTTTTCATGTTGATAACAGCTTTTGCCCTTAATATAGGAAAGTCAGTTTTGATAGCTAACAAATTTTTGTCTTACATATCTTTCTCTTGAGAACTTTGAATATGCTGGACTATTTTGTTTTACCTTAAAACACAGATGCTGAAAATATAATAAGCTAATTGCTCATTGCAATTTATGAGCTATTTTTATATAGCCAAAGTATTTGTTGTAAAGTCTAGTAATGGTATTTAAAATATGCCTTGATTTGGTTATTCTGGGTCAGAATATTCAAGTAGTTGCTATATTCTTTCAGTGTGTAGCTTCAAACTATCAAAAAATTAACAGTGAAATAAAGTCTTTTAAAAATAATAGTTTGTGCAGATTAGACTTCCTTCTCATGCTCAACTTTCCTGCTTGCTGAGCCCTCTGGGGCACCCCAGCTGCCCTGAGCCACCTGGTATCCCTGGCAGACCTCCATTATCCAGCCACCTCTCCACCCAACTTCATCAGACCAGCCGATCCAGAAGCATACCATGCCCATCTTCCCTGCCTGCAGAGTCCTCTGGAGCATCCCCAGCTGCCCTGAACAGACTGATGTCCTTGCTGGACCCCTCAGCTTACATTCATCAGACCTGTTGATCTAGAACTACACAGCCCAAGGATACCCTTCAGAGACCTGCTACACCAGGTTCAGTGAGGCTAGGCCTCCTCCCAATGACTAATACAACAGGAATATCCTGGGATTAAAGTCACCCACAAGGCTAAAGGCCCTGGAAAGAATGCAGTCAATAATGGCCAGAGCAATATGACATCTTCAGAGCAGTTACCTTACTACTGCAAGCTACCCTAACACAACTGAAGTGCAGGACTGTGACCTTAAATCCAATTTTATAAAGATAATTGAAGCCTTTAAAGTGGAAATGAATAAATCCCTTAAAGAAATACAGGGGAAAAAAACCAGACAGGTAGAAGTCTTTAGAGAAGAAACAAATAAATATCTTAAAGAAATACAAGAAAATACATTCAAACAGGTGAAGGGAATAAATAAAACTGCACAAGACCTGAAGATGGAAATAGAAGCAATAAAGAAAACACAAACTGACGGAATTGTGGAGATAGAAAACCCAGGGAAGAGATTAGGACACCTGAGACTTCAGGTGTAGAAAATACAATAGAAGAAATTGAAGTAATGCCCGTGTCTTATCGACCACCATGGATTAAAGCTGGACTTCAACAACAACAAACACTGGAAAGCCTACACACTCATGGAACCTGAACAACTCTCTACTCAGATTTCTGGGTCATGGAAGCAATAAAGAAATTAAAGCCTTTTTAGAATTCAATGCAAATGAAGGTCCAACATACCTACATTTGTAGGACACAATAAAAGCAGTGCTAAGAGGAAAGTTCACAGTCCTAGGTATCTTCATAAAGAAATTAGAAAATTCTCACAACAATTTAAAAGTGTACCTGAAATCTCAAGAAAAAAAAAAAAGCAAGCATACCAAAGAGGAGTAGAAGGCAGAAAATAATCACAACCAGGGCTGAAATCAATCAGTTAGAAACAAAGCAATACAAAGAATCAGTGAAAGGAAGAACTGGTTCTTTGAGAAAATCAACAAGATAAACAAACCCTTAGCCAGACTAACACAAGACAGAGGGATAGTATCTTTCAGTACCCTACAGCCCCTTCCCAATTTAAATCTCTCTCCCCATTATTACCCCGTTCTCTTCATAACACCAGTGTTCTACCATCCCTCTTCTCTTAATATATTTCTTTCCTGTTCAGTATTTTTTTTTCTTTTGAAATTTTAGGATCTTGATCTAGAAAAGAGCCCCAGCATATTAATTTAGCCTGACTATATGGTCCTAGCTGCATCAGATCTACAAATATCCCCACCAGTGTTTTCAGCCTTCATTTCTCATTGGACTATGTTTCCACCCTACAATTTCAGCTGATGCTCTCTCACAAGTACATCTCTCTTGCTTTCCAGAGAAGATTTTGACTGGTATCGAGAGGTATGACAAAGATTTCCTTGGGAGTCTAAGTGTTTGTGAGTGATAAGATCTCTCTCTCTCTCTCTCTCTCTCTCTCTCTCTCTCTCTCTCTCTCCCTTGCGTGGTGTGTGTGTGTGTGTGTGTGTGTGTGTGTGTGTGTGTGTGTGTGTGTGATTTATTTTAAAAGAAGTCATGCTGTTTAGTGCCAGGCATGAGAAACTTTCTTTCAAGCTGTTGACCAGGGTAGTCTGAGAGACCTCCAAAATGTATAGGCTATTGCTGCTTCCCTTGGTTACCTCCCAGTGGTTGAAAGTATGTCTTCATCCATCGCTGAAGGCTCACTGCACTTCAAAAGAAGTTCTTAGGTTAGAGTTCGATCTGACTTGGAAGTCTCCTCCTGAGGACTAACTTTTGTTGTACCAGAAGATTCTATGCAAGTTTTCGGGGAAGGAAACAATCAGTGGTCCTATGCATATTAATAGTCTTTGTCAGTTACTGCCAAGATGTGAGAACCACCATTTTACCTTAAGTAATAGCTTACCATGCTGGTCATTGTTGTGGTTTTTTTTTTATGAGTCACAACTGACAGACTATTAATCTGCATAGGACCACTGATTGTTTCCTTCCCCAAAAACTTGCTTCCTCAATGAGAGGGAAATCATGCCTGACACTGGAAACCTAGCTAAGCATCTGGGGCTAGTATAGTCATGCATCTTAGAGAAGAACTTAAAACCACCACTTTTCTACACCATCATAATTACTAACTACATTTTAAAATTTATCCTTATACCCACAGGTAAGTATATCTCTCACTCCTCATTAACCTTTATATTTACTTCAGATATTTTGAACCTGAATGTTTCTCTTTCTAACTGCCTCAAGTCCATATATACCCAAATCTCATGTACTTGTTGGATATTTCAAAACAATATCGTCTAAAAACTTCAATGTGAAGTGTGATGGTATTATATCAGCTTTTTTTTTTACTAGATTTTAAGATCATTACTAGTTTGAAATGGAACAGAGGAGTAGTAAGTCTAAACCTATCCTATCAACTGAAAGGAAAATGAGTCCAAAGACATCAAATGACTTACCTAAAGTCACTGTCAGGTTTTTGGCTTTGTCTTCTGATTGGAAATTATTAGTACAAGATTGAAATACAAAATGCCACATGCTCAGTGTTTTATATTATAAAATTCACTCTGCATTGAGATTTTGTAATTTTGTTCAACCATTTGGCAAGGTCCAAGTAACGGAGGCCTTTTTAATGTGCCCTCAAAATCAACTAGGAATCTAGAGGAAATGAGTTACCTTTTAATGCTTCCTTGCATGATGTCCCAAATCGATGAATAAAATCATGTCTCATTTAAATTTTAAAAGCAGCAGAGAGAAACACAATACATTAGTGTAATCATGCAGACCCACAGGCAAAAACAGAATAGTAAACTTCACAGCACACATAGGAAAGTCTAAGAAGATGCTTTTTTTTTTCTATAGACCTAGCAATATTTCATCCTGCCTAGAGAGTGTAGAATCCACATTCCCAATCCTTTGGTGAATTTTCATCCAAATTTGTACACTAATCCATAGTTGATTTTGGAGGGGATGGGAGTATTTGCTCTGTTTCGGTTTTGGTTTGGTTTTTGTTTTTGTTTTTGTTTTTTTTTAAAGAGAAGGTACAAATACTTATGCATCTGAGGATGACGTTGAACTCCTGATCTGTAGCAGGAACTGTGGGGGCCACCTCTATGTAACTGTTAGGGGCCTGTGCAGCCACAAAAGCATCTCCTACAGGAGGATCCGAATTAGTACTGCCTGAGAGACCAAGGAGTGCTGGCACAGACAATGTCAGCCAATCAGGAACTGCTATTTAGAAGAGATGCTTTCTTGGGAGCAATGAGGTGCAGGTGGAGGGTATTAAAGGAGCTTGCAGCAGTGTTCAGATGAGCCTGTTCCCTGAGTCTGTGTTGTTGACTCTGTGCCACCTCACCTCCAACCTCCATGGGCAGGTAAGGTCAGGCAGTGAGTAGTCCAGAGCACAGGCAGCATTGTTCCTCCTGCCTCCACTTCGAAAATGCTGTGATTAACAGTATAGCAACCATGTCCAACATGTAATTTCATTGAGAATCCTATAGAACATTTAAGCATGAACACAAGGAGGATGCACCTTTAAGCCATATGCCATCTCCCAAAACCCTTCCAAACAGTATCCTTTCTCATTAATTATAACTTCAAAAATCCCATTTTAAGGCATCACTTACATCTTATACCTTTTCAGGGAAAGGGGTAAGTGGATACAATGGCAGGGAAAAGAGACAGCTTCTATGCTAATTCTTAGGGGGACCCATATGAAGACTAAGTCATACATCTGCTACAAATGTGTAGGAGGCCTAGGTCCAGCCCTTGCATGGCTCCCTGGTTGGTGGTCCAGTCTCTCTGAGCCCCCACGGTCTGAGGTTAGTTGACTCTGTGGGTCTTCATGTGGTATCTTTGACCCCTCAGGCTCTCCCAATTCTATCCCCAACTCTTCCACAAGATTCCCTGAGCTCCACCTGTGGGCTGTAGGTCTCTGAATCTGCTCCTATCTGCTTCTATCTGGATGAAGCTTCTCAGGAAACAGTAATGCTAGGTTCCTGTCTGCAAGCACAACAGAGTATCATTAATAGTGTCAGGTTGGCTCTCTTCCATGGGATGGGTCTGAAGTTGGCATAGTCATTGGTTGCCTGTTCCGTTCCCTCAGTCTCTGCCCCATCTTTATCCCTCAGTCTCTTCCCATTTTTATCCCTGCATATCTTGTAGGCAAGACACTTTTGGTCGAAGGTTTTTATGGGTTCATTGATGTCCCCTTCCCTCCTGTGGAAGTCCTGCCTGGCTACAAGAGGTGTGCCCTTCAGTCTCTATATACCTTTATGGTAGGAATATCATCTAGGGTCACCCCCAATAGATTCCCTATATCCTCATCCAGTCCCAGGGCTCCAGTGGTCACCAGATATGCCCTGCCACCAATTTCCATTCTTATTCCCAGACCTCTGCTGTTCCTCTTTCAACACTTGTTCAACATCTTGTTTCCCCTCCTAACCCCCTCTCCTACCCAGTTCCCTTTCTCCACCTACCACTGATGACTATTTTCCCATTCTTGAGTGAGATTTCTCACATTCTCCCTTGGGACTTCCTTATCATCAAGTTTCTTTGGATCTGTGTTTATAATATGTTTATCCTGCACTTTATGGCTAATGTCCACTTATACTTGAATACATATCATACATGTCTTTCTTGGTCTGGGTTACCTCACTCAGGATGATATTCTCAAGATCCATCCATTTGGACCTGCAAAATTCCTAATGTCCTTGTATGTAATAGCTGGATAGTATTTCATTGTGTAGATGCACCACATTTTCTTTATCCATTCCTCAGTTGTTATTGTTTTATGTATAGATCACATTAAACTTTATTTCTTTTTGCATTTTCTAGTCTAAATGTTTCATTTTATTATTTTTTTGGATTTTTTATTGTCTATTTTTATATATTTAATTTTAGTTTTTTTTTTATTTTCTATATTCTTTGTTTACATTCCGAAGGCTTTCCCCTTTCACCGTTCCCCTCTCACCATATGTTCCATATGTCCTCTTCCACCCCCCACCTCCCCACCCCCGCCTATTCCCCAATCACCACCCCACCATTTCTCTGCTCTATTCTGGTACTCTCCTACAAAACTGGATCGAGTCCTTTCAGGACCAGGGTCCTCTCCTTCCTTCTTCTTGGGAATCTTTTGATTTGCTAATTGTGCCTTGAATATTCAGAGCTTCTGGGCTCATTAATATCCACTTATCAGTGATTGCATTTCATGTGTATTCTTTTGTGATTGGGTTAACTCACTTCATTTTATTCTTTTTGTTCTGTTGTTGTTACACAATAACATTCCCATTCTTTATTAGTTTTGTATTTTGAGATAGGGTCTTACTATGAGGTATTACTGGCTTTGAACTTGTGGCAGCCCTCTTGCCTCATCCTCCTGCCTGCCTGGATGACAGGTGAGTACTGCTACATCTGGCTTCCCTTCTTGGCTTTATATTTACTTTATGTGACATTTACTGCTTTACTTTTACATTTCCACTGTTTTTGTTTAATTGTGCCTCTTTGAATCGTGTTGGTATGATACTTTTATTAGTAGTGTATTTAATATATACACAAATAAACTGTATAAATATTCTTTAGATGTTTAATTCATATATATGAATATGTATATAAGAATATATGAATATGTATATATATGTATATATAAACTTCATTATTTATTTTCCCAGGTTTAAATTATTTGATTGCTTTTACTTTTTCATATATCTTGAGACATCTGTCTAGCACAGTGATTCTCTACCCGTGGGCCATAACCCTTTTGAGGTCACAGATCAGATATTCTGCACATCAGATATTTACATTATGATCCACAGCAGTAACAAAATTACTGTTATGAAGTAGCAATGAAATAATGTTATGGTTGGTGTCACTAAAACATGAAGAACTGTATTAAAGGGTCACAGCACATCAGAAAGGCTGAGAAGCACTGCTCTAGAGGCCTTTTTCCAGTATGAATGTTTGAACCTAGAACCTTGTGCATGCCATGAAAATGATGCACTGCAGAGTAGCATTATCAAAACTTTATTTTTCTTAATATATAAAATTTTATGTTCAAGTGCTTTTATCTTCAACATGAAAAAAGTGCGCTATGTTATTGCTCCTAGTATGGTTTGGGTGGTTTGAAGAAAATATAATTAATGACCAATTGATACTGAACAATTAGTTTCTTCAGGAAGTCCTTTAGCTTTTGTGTTATTTTTTTAAGATCCATAATTTTATCTTTTCTTTCAAGGATTCTAATTCTTTTTACTTTTAGGTCATTTAAAAACCATATTTTCAAAGTTATACACTAAAAAATATAGTACTGAATATTAATGTATAAAATGCAAAATACTGTGGACACGCAATATCATGCAAATGTAGAATGCATAAAAATTTCAATTAACAATAATATTAAAATTAAGCCTATTATTATTTTAGCCTTAATAACTTCTTCAGATCCATCTTTCAGTAACTCATTTCATCTTCTTTATAACATGCTGCTAGGCCACCAATTTAATTTTAAATTTTGCATATTTCTGTGTGAATACATATGTGTGCAGGTGCAGGTGCATGTGGACAAACGCATATGGATGTCAACTTTGAACCTTTAGTACTGCTCCTTTAAAATATTTACTCTCTCTCTGTGTATGTGTGTGTGTGTGTGTGTGTGTGTGTGTGTGTGTGTGTGTATGTGTGTGTGTGTGTGTTAGTGTGTGTTACTTGTTTTTGTTTTGCTTTATTTTGGCGACAGGGTCTCTTACTGGCCTGTAGCTTAGAGTAGGCTAGGCTGGCTAGCCAAGCCTTAGGGACCCACATGTTCCCACCTCCACAGTAGTAGGCTTATAAACATGAGTCCTCATGATGATGATGATGATGATGATGATGATGATGATGATGATGATGATTTGGTTTTTTGAGACAGGGTTTCTCTATGTAGCCCTGGCTGTCCTGGAACTCACTCTGTAGACCAGGCTGGCCTCGAACTCAGAAATCCGCCTGCCTCTGCCTCCCAAGTGCTGGGATTACAGGTGTGCGCCACCACCGCCCGGCCCCCTCATGATTATTTTTTAACATGTACTTTTGCCAATCAAACCTAGGTCCTCACACTTTTTGAGGTAAGTACCTTAATGACTAAGCCACTTGCTTTAGCCTATGGATATTGTATGTTTTTGGTCCTAGAATTTCACTTAATGCTTTTTTTTCCAAGTTCTTGCTGAAAATTTTAATATTACCATTCCATACACTAAAATACTAATTGAGGCTATTTAATGTCTGATAGCTCCATAAGCTACATCTCTCTTGAAAGTATTCATAGTGTTTTTTAACTCTTGATTTTCATTCTTATAAATCTGGCTGTTTTAAATCAAAGATTAATTAATTTTCATATTTAAATTGAAGGGGTGATTTGTGGTTCTGTTTGATGTTATCTTCCTTCAGAGGAGCTTTATATCTTCTTTTTAAATATTCTTTTTTAATTTAATCTGTTTTTTTTTACATTCCAGATTTTATTGCCCTCCAGGTCTACCTTATGGCTGCTCCACATGCCCTTCCTCTTCCCCACGCCCCTGTCTCCACTAGGAAGTCCCCATACCCCCACCCTTACCCCACCAGACCTCTAAACTCCCTGGGGCCTCCAGTCTCTCGAGGTTTAGGTGCATCTTCTATGACTGAACCCAGACCAGGCATCCTCTGCTGTATATGTTTTAGGGGCCTCATATCAGCTGGTGTATGCTTCCTGGTTGGTGTTCCAATTTCTGAGAGATCTTAGGAGTTCAGGTTAATTGAGACTGCTGGTCCTCCTACAGGGTAGCACTTCTCCTCAACTTCTTCCAGCTTTTTCTTAATTCAACTACAGGGGTCAGCAGCTTCTGTCCATTGTTTGGCTATAAATATCTACATCTGACTCTTTCAGCTGCTTGTTGGGTCTTTCGGAGGGCAGTCATGATAGGTTTCTTTTTGTGAGTGCTCCATAGCCACAGTAATAGTGTCAGGCCTTATGGCCTCCTCTTGAGTTGGAGTCCCACTTGGTGCCTGTTGCTGGACCTTCTTTTCCATTTCCATCCCTGCAGTTCTTTCAGACAGGAACAATTATGGGTGAGAGTTGTGACTGTGGGATGGCAACCCCATCCCTCACTTGATGCCCTGTCTTCCTGCTGGAGGTGGGCTCTACAAGTCCTCCCTCCCCACTATAGGGCATTTCATCTAAGGTCCCTCCCTTTGAGTCCTGACAGTTTCTCACCTCCCAGGTCTCTGGCACATTCTGGAGGATCCCTCAACCTCCTATTCTCCTAGGTTGCCTGTTTCCATTCTTTCTGCTGGCCCTCAGGGCTTCAGCCCTTTTACCCCACCCAATACCAGATGATGTTCCCCCTTCCCCCCACCCCATCTCCTTTCCCTCCCAGATCCCTCCCTACTCCCTTTGTGATTGCTTTCTTCTCTCTCCCAAGTGGGACTGAGGTTTCCTCACTTGGCTCTTCAGCTTGTTGACCTTTGTGGGTTCTCAGACTGTATCTTGAGTATTCTGTACTTTTTTGGCTAATATATACTTATTAATGAGTACATAGCATGTGTGTTCTTTCGTGATTGGGTTACTTCACTCAGGATGATATTTTCTAGTTCCACCCATTTGCCTGAAAAACTCAGGATGTCTTTGTTCTTAATAGATGAGTAGTATTACATTGTGTAAATGAGCCACATCAGTATCCATTCTTCTGTTGTGAGACATCTGGGTTGTTTCCAGGTTCTGGCTATCACAAGCAAGACTGCTACATCTTTTTCTGGCCAGTTTCTGGGCCTCCAATTGATATGATTCAAACTGACTTTTTATATTTATGGGAATTGATTTAGTTCTGGTTTATATTTTCTCACAAGGTGTAGTAATTTCCTATCATTTGAAAACTTTCTATGTTTATCTGAATCCCTACTTTTTAGGCAAGGCTTAATTTCCAATTTTGGTCTGCCTAATACCTGAGGGTCTTTGAGTATCTTAATTCAGTTTTGCAGTCTTTTAGGCACAATTTTAAATGGGAAATGGACTTTACAAAGTTCATGAATTGGTTAACAAGAGTGATTTGTAAAACTGTAGTTCAAACATTGACAAATTAGATTGTCAAGGGTACATTCTCCCAAGTCCTCCCATGTCTTTCCCACCTCCCCACCTACTCAACCCCACGCCTTCTCTTTACCCATCTGTTGGTTTATATTTTTCAAAATGTATTTTAGTACGTGTATTTAAGTGCTTTAACCTACCTTCTGGCCCACCACCCACCTGAGGTAGTAGAAAGAAAAGGTTAATAGGGCACAGGAGGATATGGACCTGTTTAGAAATAGTTCTTTAGGGTGAATGTAATATGTGTTGTTAGTATATCAGCAGTTCAGTTCAGACAAATCAGCAGCAGTAGCTTCATCCATTCACAAACAACATGCATGAATCAGCAATTGCAGTTATATCCAGAAGAAACTACAAGGTTCTGCTGATCAGCCTGTGTCCAAGGAAGTGACAAGAACCACCAGAAGTTCTTTGGTGCACTTCTCTTTACAAAGTCACAACAAACAATTGTCAGCAAAGAGTGGCAAGATGAACCAATACTAGCATCATCTGTAAAAACCAGCCTCAGCAAAGCCCAATGATGACCAGCATAGAATGGTAAGGCATACCAATACCACACAGCATCATCTACTGTTTGTTGGGTTAAATTTATACCTTTTTCAAACATCATGTGTTCTCTCAAGCATCTTCTCTAGCAAAACATACTTCCATTTTTCCAGACAACTTCCAGAAAAACACCATGCCTCTGTTCTTAGCAAAACATCCTCCCGTGTTTCTGTTTCAGTAAAAACATCCTCTCATAAAACAGTTTTCAGAAAAAGATCACATGACACAACTGAGTCTCCACAGAAACCATAAATTTCCATTTTACCCCTCTATATATTTAGAAAACAAATCAATAACAACAAAACACTAACTAGAACTTTAAAAAAGACATAAAAAGCACAAGAAATACACATACAACTCACATACATATACACTATAAAAAACAAAATGGGAAGCCATAATAAACAAGCAAAAAAACCAATAAAACAAAAATGTTCAAAGCAATACGTGACAAAAAGTCTCCAAAAATATTACTGAGTTCATTTTATGTTGGCCTCTACTGCAGGGCATAAGTGTTGTTATTACACCCAGTGAGACTCCATTGGAAAAAAGAACCTAATTTTTCCTTTGTATTCAGATGGCAGTTGGAAATAGATTCTTGGTTGAAGATGGGAGCCAGTGCTTATTTTAACCATTCAGCAATGGTACTCCATCTGGCTTGAAGCTTGTGTAGTCCCTGTGCTTACAGCCATATGTAAGTTCATATGTGCATCAACCCTGTATTGTGTGGGGAACCCTATTTCCTTGGAGTCATCCATCTTAGGAAGTAAGCCAGAAACCTCCAACTGGACAATTCATAGAAAGTGAGAGATTTTGGAACACCCCGTGTAAAATGGGACGCCTTCATCAATCCCACCTCCAGAGTTTAAGGAGCTATGTACAAGAGGAGGTAGAAAGATTATATGATACAAATCATTCTTGAGAAACCCTACGTGCTCCAACTTAAAATGGTTAATTCTTCTTTCTGGATATTCAACAGCCATCTCCTAGAAAAAAAAATCAATCAGGAATGATGTCAGACTTGCAGGTTCTACAGGGAATGATGGAGAGACTATCATAAACAGTAGAGTCACCTCTACATGGTCTACTTTTTAAGTCTTTTTATTTGAAATAACATGAGAATTACAGAGAAGTGTCAAAGAGAGCTCTAAAGGACTCTGTCAGCCCTTTGCTTTTGCCCAAATTCCACTAGTGGCATCATGTTATATAACCATGGTATATTTGTCAAATCTAAGAAATTAATGTTACTATGATATTGCTTATAAACCTATAGCCTTCATGCATATGTTCCTATTTTATCCACCATTGTGTTTTCTTTCCTACTATTCATTATAGAATGTAACACTACATTTATTAGTTTTTCATATTACAACTTTGTTGAGAGTATCTGGAGTTTTCTTATTTCTTATAACTTTGGAGTTTTGAAGATTGCTCATCTGGTAATTACCATAATGTTCTCTATCATGTATTTGTCCAGCATTTTCTCATAGTTCAAATGAGTCTTCTGTGATTTTTAGGGAAACCATCAGGGATATAATTCCATGACTTATTACTGGGGATGCTAACCTTGATTAGCTAACTGGCTAATGTCTATGTGCTATAGTTACAGATTTCCTCTTTTTATTCTGCCTTACTTCCCTTGGCTATTTACTATAGAAGGATGGCTTTGTTCTCTGGATGTCACACCCAAAGACTACTAGTAGCTTTAATTTCTCCAGTTGTGGAACAAACAATGATATTGTGGCTTTGAGGTAATATGAGGGAATATTCTGAATAGCTATCTCTTAGCCTTCTTTCCATTGCAGCAACTGCTGTCATCATATCAGGAAGTTTCTCCCCAGTTCCATACTGACTTGTCACAGACCTGTCATCAGCTCCTTGGGCTATCTTAAGGTTTTTGTAATTTTATTTTCCCGTTCATAGTTTCCTTTTATTTTTGTAGGAGGTGGTTTCTCAGCTTGTCAAAACCCAGAAGCCACCCTTCTATAATTCTCACAGTCATGGGAGGTTCCATAATATCAATGCTGTAACTTTATAGTCTAAGAAAGTAAGTCTTAGACAGCCTAAGGAACCAGATAATGTCCTAGACCCACTTATTGTGGGATGGGAATTCATACCTAGAACCCACATTGTGTTACATGCCACCTGCCATTCTGACACTAACTTGAGTAGCACAAACTCAAAACTGCATTTTTCTTTGATATATAAGACCCTTTCCTATGAATGAAACTTTAGTTCAGCCTTGCTCACTGAGGGTGATTGCTTTTATAAGTGACTCTGTACTCTTATATGAAGGGCCTTGGTGAGGTACCTGATAGACTTGCTAATACCTGTGTCTTCTCTAATTTGCTAGACCTTTAATAAAGTAATCTTGAACTAGATCCCCTGAGACATTTGTTGGAACTGATACTTCATGATTCACTTGAGCAATATGTCAAAGTCCTCTTCAGACTAGTACTTAGGCAGTAGTTCCAGACAGTCCAAGATGAAATTTATTCCTTAAATGTTTATTGAATGCTTATTGGTTAAGAACCATGTTAGGTACTGGCTGGAGAGGGAGAAATAAATATATGACAAATACCAATGTCATAAAGTTTAAACAACTGAAAGTATATATTTCTCTATTGCCACTTCCTCATCACATTTGTATTCCCCTTATAGATGATTGCCAGTTTTGAAATCAGAGAAATATTTTTGTTCCTAACATAGGAAAAATGGACTAAGAAATATACACTATGGCCAAAGCAGAAATTATGTTAACCTTTGAAAACATTTGTATGTTTAGGATGCAGTAGAGTTTAACTATTTTTCTACCTATATACTTTGTACAGATTTTGTTTCATTGCCTTTGATGATCACAATTTCATATTCAAAACATGTTAATAGTTTTTTTGTTTTGTATATTATCCTAAGATACAGCAACATAAGAATGTGTTGAGATTTATTCAACAATGTACAGAAACTAATCCCTCTCAGAGCATAATTAAAGGAGGTTCCTTTAGATCTCTAATAAAGAATATATGAAGTTTTCTCAAAAAATGTTTTAATTGTTTTTGCAGTGTATTCACAAGTTTTATACATTTTAGGTTATTTACCATCTTACTGAAAAATAGCCAATTTCTTCTTGCATTTGGCAAAACAAATGCTAGGGGCAATTTAGAAATCAGCTATGACTTTGTGACTTTTACAAGCACTTTCTGACAATAATGATTACTCTACAAGACTACATTCTAACAAGCAATGAAATACTGCTTGTTTTATCGTTTAGTTTTCTTCCCAAATTATTTATCTTCTATCCTACCAGAATATTGCTATTTGTAAAAGTTGAAGTCCAAAATTTCATGGTTTGGAAAATTCTCCAATCCTGGTGAATTGAAGTTCTATTTTAATAGTTGGCTATGCTTTCATCCCAAGAAACTGGCAGGTCTGGTGATGTGTTATATGAAACTTCCTGTGAAATCTTCAAAGATACATGGTTATAAAAATACTTTTCAAGTTAGAAGGTATATATGTTGGGGGAGATTTGGGAATTTTCAATGAGGTGAGAGAGTGGATATAATTGTATTTCACTTTATACATATATGAAATTCTTAAAGATTATAAAGGTACTTCTTATACTAATTAGGAATATATTAGATAAAGTGTATATTATTGGGCAGGGCAGATGGTCATTGAAAGTTGACACCTCATTGGTCTGAGAATGTAGACTTGGATATTTATGTATATGTGTCACCCATGAACACACACACACACACACACACACACACACACACACACAGAGAGAGAGAGAGAGAGAGAGAGAGAGAGAGAGAGAGAGAATCAGAAGTTAAGACTTTCAAATAAGGTTTAAAAATATTTTCATCACATTTCTGCTAAACAACCTATAAAATAAAACTTGAACTTCAGAATTTATGCTATATACTAATCTATGCTTTACACTTAGAACTGCTGATTCATTCCTGACACCTAAATCATTTATGTATTCTAATAATTTTAGTAACCTTTTGTGTTAGTTCTATATTCACAAACAGAACAAATTATTATTTTAAAGCTAAAGTATTACTTTAAAATATGCACATATGACTAATAGATGAACTGTTTCCTTAGACAAACAAAAGCAACCAAACAACCTGTCAGTTGAATGGATTAGCTAATGGAGGTATGCATTCTTTAAATAGTTTCACCTCTTACTGGTTCATATCACAAACATACAAGAGAAAATTATAAGATAAAGCGAAAACTATACAAGATTAAAAAATAGACCTTAATCCTAACCCTTGGTTTGTCTCCTGAAACAATGAAACAAGGTATAGCAGAAACTGAAGGAAAGGCCATCCAGAGACTGCCCCACCTAGGGAATTCATCCCATCTGCATACATAAAACCCAGACACTATTGCTGATGCCAAGAAGTGCTTACTGATAGGAGACCAGTATAGCTGTCCCCTGAGAGGCTCTACAAAAGCTAGACCAATATAGATGCTGATGTACACAGCCAAACATCAGCCTGAGTGTGGGGTCCCAAATGGAAGAGTTGGGGGAAGGACTGAAGGAGCTGCAGGGGTTTGCAACCCCATAGGAAGAAGAACAATATCAACCAACCAGATAACCCAGAGCTCCCAGGGACTAAACCAACAACCAAAGAGTACACATGGAAGGACCCCGGGCTCCAGCTGCATATGTAGCAGAGACTATCTTTATCTGGCACCAGTGGGAGGGGAGTCCCTCAGTCCTGTGGAGGCTCGATGCCCTACCACCAGTGGTTGGGGTGGGTGGGGGAGCACCCTCATAGAAGCATGGGGGAGGGGAATGACATAGGAGGTTTGCAGAGGAGAAACTGGGAAGAGGGATAACATTTGGTCCTGTGAAGTCTCAATTCCCCAGAATAGAGGAATGCAAGTCAGGAAATGGGGGGAGGGTGAGCGGGGTGGGGGTGAGGAGGGATGGGATAAGGGGTTTTTGGAGGGGTAACGTGGAAAGGGGATACCATTTGAAATGTAAATAAAGCAAATATCTAATAAAATATAAATAAAAATAACCAATAAAAATGAAAACAACCCCCAAAACACTTTTGTACATATTTTAACATTAGATATCAGAATTTAGTGTCTTATTTCTTTCCAACCTGAATTCAAGAAACTTAGTTATTTGTCAAAAGTAATTTAGTACATTCAAAATTTAAGTGTCTGGACTTAAAATTTTCATTTAAAAATAACTAGATGTTCTAATGCCCTTCAGTGTGGAAGAGCTGAAAGAATGTATATGTATATGTTTATGTGTATGTGTATGTGTATATGTATATGTATGTGTGTATGTATACATATGTGTATATAGACATGACACATATACATAAATATCCAAGTCTACATTTTATCACCAATGAGGTGTCAGCTTTCAACAACCATCTGCCCTGCTCAATAATATACATTTTATCTCATATATTCCTAATTAGTATAAGAAGTGCCTTTAGAATCTTTGAGAATTTCATACATGTATAAAGTGAAATACAATTATACCCACTCTCTCACCTCATTGAAAATTCCCAAATCCCCCAACATATCCACCTTCTTACTTGTTGTCTTAGTCAGGGTTTCTATTCCTGCACAAACATCATGACCAAGAAGCAAGTTGGGGAGGAAAGGGTTTATTGAGCTTACACTTCCACACAGCTGTTCATTACCAAAGGAAGTCAGGACTGGAACTCAAGCAGGTCAGGAAGCAGGAGCTGATGCAGAGGCCATGGAGGGATGTTACTTACTGGCTTGCTTCCCCTGGCTTGCTCAGCCTGCTCTCTTATAGAACCCAAGAATACCAGCCCAGAGATGGCACCGCCCACAAGGGGCCCTCCTTCACTTGATCACTAATTGAGAAAATGCCCCACAGCTGGATCTCATAGAGGCATTTCCCCAAGTGAAGCTCCTTTTCCTATGATAACTCCAGCCTGTGTCAAGTTGACACACCAAACTAGCCAGTACACTTGTCCATCCATCTATCTACCTCTATCCATCTCTCTCTCTCTCTCTCTCTCTCTCTCTCTCTCTCTATCTATCTCTTTGAATGGAAACATTATGTTATAATAAATGTGTGGGGCACAGCAATAAAGCTCATAAAGCCTTTTCTTCTAATTGGAGTTGTAGTATTTACTATTTCCATTTATCAACTGAAATCATAAAGGAGGTATTCTACAAGTTACTAATTTGTAACAGATTTATAGAGAGTTCAGAAAAAAATTCTACCTGATACAGGTGACATTTGTTGAAATGCCCAACAGTGGGGATATGGAACTGGAAGGGACCATCTCCAGTAGCCAGGCAGGACCTCAGTGGGGGCATGGGGACACCAACCTCACCTACAAAACTTTTGACCCAAAATTGGTCTTGTCTAAAAGAAACACAGGGAAAAAGAAGGAGTACAGATTGAAGGAATGGCTGATCAGTGACCAGCCCATTTTGACCATCCTATGGGCAGGTACCAATCCCTTACTATTAATGATACTATGTTTTGCATGCAGAGAACATAGCATAGTACCACTCTGAGAAGCTCTACCCAGGAGCTGGCTGAGACAGATGCAGATACCCATATACAAAGATTAGACTGAGATTGGAGACCCCTATGAAAGAGTTAGGGAAATGATTGAAGGCCCTTAAGGAGATGGCAACTCCACAGAAAGATCAACAGTGTCAACTAATCTGGACTAGTAGGAACTCTCAGTCTGAGTCACCAACCAAAAAGCGTACATGGGCTGGTCTGAAGCCCTTGGCACATATATAGCAGTGGGCTGTCTTGCCTGACCTCAGTGAGAAAGGATGAGCCTAATCCTGCAGAGTCTTGATGCGATAACCCTAGAGTGTGAGGATACTTGGTGGGGGGCTACCCTCTCAGAGGCAAAGGGAAGAGGAGATGGGGAGGAACTCTTAGAGGAGGTACCCAGAAGGGGCAGCATTTGGGATGTGAATAAATAATAATATGTAGAAAAAAACAATTCTGAATAAGGCTAGCTTCTATCAACTGTAACAGAGCCAATCAGGAGACTGATTTCAATCACAGTATTAATAATAAAATTGAATGAATAATATTGTGTATATTCTACTGATCAAGGAGGTTATGTAACCACTTTGTTAGTCAATAAAAATTGTTCTTTTTAAGATTCTTTTGCTATCAAAGAAAGGAAAGTCCAAGGGAAAGACACTTTATTAAACTGAATATGCAGACTGAAAGCCAAGAAGAGTAGCACACACACACACACACACACACACACACACACAAACACACACACACACACACACACACACACACACACACACGAGAGAGAGAGAGAGAGAGAGAGAGAGAGAGAGAGAGAGAGAGAGACTACAGAAACGACACAGACACTTAGCTACTGAGGCACCTTAAAAGATAAATTGTATGTAGACATTTGAGCACTGTTTCCTGTGGGCTCCTCTTTTACTTCACAGAGCTTAATATAAGGAAGGACAATTACTTGTTAAATGACTCTCTCTCACAATGTGTATCTATGTCTGTTTGTCTATGTGTTCTTTGTAGGTCCTCCCAACTGAAGAGGCTTACTGAGAGAAAATCTATTAATCTTTAAATGAAAAATTTAAATCCCACACACTTAGATTTTGAAGGCATTAAATTACTTTATACACACAAACACAAATTATACAGACAAATGCACAAAGTCATGTAAGAAATAACTTTTCTTCCTTGTATTAAGCTCTGTGGAGTAATGAAGGAGCCTGCAGGAAGCAAAGATTTTACGTTTCTACATGGAATTTATTTCTGTTATTAAGATGCTTCTGTAGGTAAGTGAGGTTATGTGTGGCCACAAATGTCATAAAATGAATTATATTAAGGAGCCTACCCACATCTTTTGCATATGGTAGTATTCTATGAGTAATATTGGCTTTTTGAACTATTCATCAACAACTCAGTTTTCTAGGATTCTGTGATTTTCTAAGGCAAGATTGAAGCAATGTGTAAGTTGTAGTGGGGAATAGACAACTTGGCTCTTTAAAAAAACCTTCATTTCCCTCCTTATTTATGGTTTCATGCTACATAGTTTTGCTTTCTTCCCTATCTATTGACAGGTGTGAGGGGGAGCATAGAAATGAAAACTACCAAATGAAGTATGATAAAACATTATCATTTTAGGTATTATCAAAATCTGGAATATAGCATTCCCTTAAGGAATAGTTTATTCAATTCAAACAAAGCTGATTAAGGAAATCCCAAACAGAGAAGGATAAACTCCTAGGACTGAGGGTTATACAATACAAATAGTTTTGCTATAATATGAAAGCAATTTGAGAATGTAGTGTATTTGATACCTTCATCTCATAGTTAATAAAATAATATGAACTAGAAAATCTACATGTTACATCCAATGTCTCTGCCCAGCCAAGTCCTGCACATATTGCTCCAGTGTCTAGTGAGGTGAATCTGCTTGATCCTCCCCTTAATGTATCCTCCCACCCTTCAGATCTAGCCAAGGTCCCACATCCAGCTCTCTGGACTTGTCTAACCACCCCTGCCTGCACTGCCTTCAACCTCCAGGGTCTAGCTCAGTGAATCCACCTGACTACCGCTTTCACACAGTATCCTCAATCTCCAGATCTACCTTCAAACTACAGGCTTGGATGAAGGTGCATATCCTGTGTGTTAGCATAGCCCCTTTGAATCTATCTGAATTCATTCCACGTAAGTCACAGCCAACCTTCCAGCCCAACCCAGCCTATACATCACATGTTCTGTCCCAATCTTCATTGTTCATATCAGATATAGACCTAAGAAGTCCGTATGCCCATGTCTTGTTGCAAAAATACAACAATATAAAGGATCAAGCCAGTACCTCCTTGATTAAACCTATCAGCTCTGTAGAAATGTTTGTCAATGAGAATTACCTGGATGGACCCCAGGAAACAACACTTAACAGAAAAAAAAAACCTGTACTTCAAAGAATTCCAGGACTTGAAAGACAGCACAAAGGAACAGCTCAGTGAAATTCAGGAAAGGGGGCTTAAAAAGAACAAATGCCTGGGTGATGCCTAAGAGAATATAAACATAAGGTTGATGGAAATGACAAAGACAATGCAGGACTTGAGATCTAAAGTCAATCAAAGAATAGAAACACGGAGGAAAAAAATCAAGCTGAAATGAAGAAATTGGAAAGCAAACAAATAAACACTGACTCAAGTAGAAAACTCAAGAGAAAACCTTGCAAGTAGAATTAATGAAGTAAAAGAATAAAAAGATTTGTAGATAAAGTAGAGGAATTAAATGAAACAAAGAATACGAAAAACAATTTAAAACACAGGAAAAAACACACAGAAAATGTGGGCACCTTGAAAGAACAAAGTTTTAAAATACAAGCATAGACAAGGGGTAATACTCTCCAGTAAATGGCATAGTTCACACCTTCAACAAGATCATAGAAAAAAAATCCCCAAACTAAGGAAACACACACCTATCTAGATACAAACAGTACACAGAACATGAAATAGATAATAATAAAGAACAAAGGAGAGATCCTGTGCTCCAGCCCACCCCATAAACAGAGATAGCTTGATCCCCAGCAGTTCTGACACCACTAGGCTCACAGATTGTGTGCTCCAGCCCATACCAGCCTGTCTACACCCAGAGACAGCTTAGCCCCCCCAGGGGTTCTACACGGCCAAACTCACAGGTAAGACACACAGGCCTAACTGGGAACACCCCCCCATGGCCCAGAGGATGCAGGACCTCCTGCCTTGCCAGAGACACATCTCCCTACCAGTCTGCAACTGCACCCATGAACAGATCCTGTGCTTGAGCCCTGACCCCCTAGACAGTTTGATCCCCAGGAGTCCTAACATAACCAGGATCACAGGAAGTGTGTAATAGCCAGTCTGACAGATCAGGCACTGCAGACCCCCTACCACACTCAGAGATAACCTGACCCAAGTTTACAGGAGGGACAGACACCAGTCAGAGACAGTAAGGCCATTTAACACCACACATAACGAGATGGCAAGAAACAAGTGCAAGACATATGTAACAGAAACCAATGCTACCATCAGAATCCAGTTCTCCCACAACACCAAGTCCTAGATACCCTATCATGCCTGAAAAGCAAGATTCTGACCTAAAATTCCACCTCTTGACAATGAGAGAGGACCTTAAAGAAGACATAAAGAACTCCCTTAATACAGGAGAACACGGGTAAACAGGTAGAAGCCCTTAAAGAGGAAATACATAAAGCCCTTAAAGAATTACAGGAAAACATAATAAAACAGGTGAAGGAATGGGGCAAAACCATCCAGGATCTAAAAATGGAAATAGAAACAATAAAGAATTCACAAAAGGAGACAATCCTGGAGATGGAAAATGTAGGAAATAGATTAGTCAAGAGTTATAGATCACCAATAGAATACAAGAGATGAGAGAATCTCAAGTGTAATAGATACCATAGAAAATATTGACATAACAGTTAAAGAAAATGCAAAGTATAAAAAGCTCCTAAACCAGAATATCCAGAAAGTTCAGGGCACAATGAAAAGACCAAACCTAAGAATAGCCAACATCAAACTAAATGGAGAGAAACTTGAAGCAATCCCACAAAAAACAGGGACTAGACTAGGCTGCCTACTCTCTCCCAATTTATTCAATATAGTACTTGGAATTCTAACTAGAGTAATTTGTCAACAAAAGGAGGTCCAAGGGATACAAATTGTAAAGGAAGAAGTCAAGGCATAATTGTTTGTGGATGATACAATAGTATACATAAACGACTCCAAAAACCAGAGAACTTCTACTGCTGATTAACAACTTCAGCAAAGTAGCCAGATACAAAATTAACTCAAACTCATCAGTTGCCTTCCTCTACACAAAGGCTAAATGGGCTGAGAAAGAAATTAGGGAAACAATACCCCTTATAATAGTCACAAACACTATAAAGTACCTTGGTGTGGCTCTAACCAAGCAAGTGAAAGATCTGTATGACAAGAATTTTAAGTCTCTGATAAAGAAAGAGAAGAAGATCTCAGAAGATGGAAAGATCTCCCATGCTCATACATCTGCAGGACTGACACAGTAAAAATGAGGGAGAGGGAAGGGGGAGTTAAAAGTGGGGCCAGAGTCAGGCATGGGAAGAGACGGGGAAGTCCAGATAGCCAGGATAATGAATATAAATATGTAGCAATGGAGGCTGGGAAACAGGAGGGGAGAAGCACTAGAAAGTCCCAGATGCCAGGGAGGCAAGAGGCTTCAAGGACCCAGTGGGGATGACATTAGTGGAAATACACAACAGAGGGGACATCAAACCTGAAGAGACCACCTCTAATAGATAGACATGGCCCCCTAGTTAGTTGAGGGATGGGGCCACTTACCCATGTCAAAATTTTTAACCCAGTATTGTTCCTGTCTAAAGAAAATGCAAGGACAAAAATATGGGGCAGAGACTGAAGGAAAGGTCATCCAGAGCCTGCCCCACCTTGGGACCCATCCCATCCACAGACAGCAAACTCCAACACTACTGCTGATGCTGAGAAGTGCTCCAAGACAGGAGGAGCCTATTATGGCTGTACTCTGAGAGGCTCTGCCAGCACCTGACTATGACAGATGCAGATAATCATAGTCAACCTTTGGACTGAGTCTCCGGATTCCAATGGAAGAATTAGGGTAAGGAATGACGAAGATGGAGGGGATTGCAACCCCATAGGATGAACAACAATGTCAAGTAACTGGACCCCACAGAGCTCCCAGGGACTAAACCACCAATCAAAGAATATACATGGATGAGTCCATGGGTCCCACTACACATGTTGCACAAGATTGCCTTATCTGGCATTAACGGGAGGGGAGGCTCTAGGTCCTGTGAAAGCTTGTTGCTTCAGCCTAGAGGAATGCTAGGAGGATGAGGCTGGAGTGGATTCCTGGGGGATCACCCTCTTAGAGGCAAAGAGGAGGGAGGAAGGGATGGGGGTTTGCAGAGGGGAGACTGGGAAGGTGGACAACATTTGAAATGTAAATAAATAATATATATATATATATATATATATATATGTGTGTGTGTGTGTGTGTGTGTGTGTGTGTGTGTGTATGACAATCACACTGAATAAGAGAGGGTGTAGATGAGAGAAAAGGGTTAAAGGAAGGAAATGGAAGGAGGAAAATAATATAATTATTATTATTTTTTTTTTATAAATTTTTATTTTCTATATTCTATGTTTACATTCCAAGGGCTTTCCCCTTTCCCAGTTCCCACCCACCATAGTTCCCATAGTTCCTCTCCCCCCCAACTATTCCCCAATCATTCCCCCTCCCCCCTCAGTTTCTTTACTAAACTGGATGCAATCTTTACATGCCCAGGGCCTCTCCTTTCTTCTTCTTGGGAATCATTTGACTTGCTATTCGTGTCTTGAGTATTTAGTGCTTCTGGGCTCATTAATATCCACTTATCAGTGATTGCATTTCATGTGCATTCTTTTGTGATTGGGTTAGCTCACTCAGGATGATATTTTCCAGGTCTAACCATTTACCTACAAATTGCATGAATTCATTATTTTTAATTGCTGAGTAGTATTCCATTGTATAAATATACCACATTTTCTGTATCCATTCCTCCTTTGAGGGATATTTGGGCTCCTTCCAATTTCTGGCTATTATAAACAAGGCTGCTATAAACATAGTGGAGCATGTGTCTTTATTGCATGCAGGGGAATCCTCTGGGTATATGCCCAGGAGTGGTATGCCAGGGTCCTCTGGGAGTGACATGCCCAATTTTCTGAGGAACCTCCAAACTGATTTCCAGAGCGGTTTTACCATTTTGCAATCCCACCAACAATGGAGGAGTGTTCCTCTTTCTCCACATCCTCGCCAGCACTTGTTGTCTCTTGAGTTTTTAATCTTAGCCATTCTGACTGGTGTGAGGTGGAATCTCAGGGTTGTTTTGATTTGCATTTCCCTGATGACTAATGATGTTGAACATCTTTTAAGGTGTTTCTCGGCCATCCGAATTTCTTCTGGTGAATATTCTTTGTTTAGCTCTGTGCCCCATTTTTTGATAGGGTTATTTGGTTCTTTGGGGTCTAACTTCTTGAGTTCTTTGTATATATTGGATATTAGCCCTCTGTCGGATGTGGGGTTGGTGAAGATCTTTTCCCACTTTGTTGGTTGCCGTTTTGTCCTTCTGACAGTGTCCTTTGCTTTGCAGAAACTTTGTAATTTTATGAGGTCCCATTTGTCGATCCTTGATCTTAGTGCGTACGCTATTGGTGTTCTGTTCAGGAACTTTTCCCCTGTGCCCAAGTCCTCCAGGGTCTTCCCAAGTTTCTTTTCTAATAGTTTCCGTGTGTCTGGTTTTATGTGGAGGTCCTTGATCCACTTGGAGTTGATCTTAGTGCAAAGAGATAAGAGTGGGTCAATTCGCATTCTTCTGCATGTTGACCTCCAGTTGAACCAGCACCATTTGTTGAAAAGGCTATCTTTATTCCACCAGATGGTTGTGGCTCCTTTATCAAAGATCAAGTGACCATAAGTCTGTGGGTTAATTTCTGGGTCTTCAATCCTGTTCCATTGATCTGCTTGCCTGTTGCTATACCAATACCATGCAGTTTTTAACACAATTGCTCTGTAGTACTGCTTGAGGTCAGGGATATTGATTCCCCCAGAAGTCCTTTTATTGTTGAGAATAGTTTTAGCTATCCTGGGTTTTTTGTTGCTCCAGATGAATTTGAGAATTGCTCTTTCTAGATCTATGAAGAATTGAGTTGGGATTTTGATGGGGATTGCATTGAATCTGTATATTGCTTTTGGCAAGATGGCCATTTTTACTATATTGATCCTGCCAATCCAGGAGCAAGAAATATTTTTCCATCTTCTGAGGTCTTCTTCGATTTCTTTCTTCAAGGACTTGAAGTTCCTGTTGTACAGATCTTTCGCTTGTTTGGTTAGAGTTACGCCAAGATACTTTATGTTGTTTGTGGCTATTGTGAAGGGTGTTATTTCCCTAATTTCTTTCTCAGCCTGCTTGTCCTTTGAGTACAAGAAGGCCACTGACTTGCTTGAGTTAATTTTATAACCTGCCACTTTGCTGAAGTTGTTTATCAGCTGTAGAAGTTCTCTGGTGGAGTTTTTTGGGTCGCTTAGGTAAACTATCATATCGTCTGCAAATAATGATAGTTTCACTTCTTCCTTTCCAATTTGTATCCCTTTGACTTCCTTATGTTGTCTAATTACTCTTGCTAGAACTTCAAGTACTATATTGAAAAGATATGGAGAGAGAGGGCAGCCTTGTCTTGTCCCTGATTTTAGTGGGAATGCTTCAAGTTTCTCTCCATTTATTTTGATGTTGGCTACTGGTTTGCTGTAGATTGCTTTTACTATGTTTAGGTATGGGCCTTGAATTCCTGCTCTTTCCAAGACTTTTAGCATGAAAGGATGCTGAATTTTGTCAAATGCTTTTTCAGCATCTAATGAGATGACCATGTGGTTTTTTTCTTTCAGTTTGTTTATGTAGTGGATTACATTGATGGATTTCCGTATATTGAACCATCCCTGCATCCCTGGGATGAAGCCTACTTGATCATGGTGGATGATCGTTTTGATGTGCTCTTGGATTCGGTTAGCAAGAATTTTATTTAGTATTTTTGCATCTATATTCATAAGAGAAATTGGCCTGAAGTTCTCTTTCTTTGTTGGATCTTTTTGTGGTTTAGGTATTAGCGTAATTGTGGCTTCGAAGAATGAGTTGGGCAGTGTTCCTTCTGTCTCTATTTTGTGGAATAGTTTGAAGAGTATTGGTGTTAAGTCTTCTTTGAAGGTCTGGTAGAATTCTGCACTAAAACCATCTGGTCCCGTACTTTTTTTGGTTGGGAGGCTTTCTATAACCCCTTTTATTTCTTTAGGGGTTATGGGACTATTTAGCTGGTCTACTTGATGCTGATTTAATTTTGGTATTCGATATCTGTCTAGGAAATCGTCCATTTCCTCCAGATTCTCCAGTTGTTTTGAGTATAGACCTTTGTAGTAGGATCTGATGATCTTTTGAATTTCCTCAGTTTCTGTTGTTATGTCTCCCTTTTCATTTCTAATTTTGTTAATTTGTATACTGTCTCTGTGTCCTTTGGTTAGTCTGGCTAAGGGTTTATCTATCTTGTTGATTTTCTCAAAGAACCAGCTCCTGGTCTTGTTGATTCTTTGTATGGTTCTCTTTGTTTCTATTTGATTGATTTCAGCCCTGAGTTTGATGATTTCTTGTTTTCTACTCCTCCTGGGTGAGTTAACTTGTTTTTCTTCTAGCACTTTAAGGTGTGCTGTTAAGCTGCTAGTGTATGCTCTCTCCAGTTTCTTTTTGGATGCACTTAGAGCTATGAGTTTTCCTCTTAGCACTGCTTTCATTGTGTCCCATAGATTTGGGTAGGTTGTACCTTCATTTTCATTGAATTCTAAAAAGTCTTTGATTTCTTTTTTTATTTCTTCCTTGACCAAGGTGTCATTGAGTAGAGTATTGTTCAGTTTCCATGTGTATGTGGGCTTTCTGTTGTTTTTGTTGCTATTGAAGACCACTCTTACTCCATGGTGATCTGATAGGAGGCATGGGATTAGCTCGATCTTCTTGTATTTGTTGACATCTGTCTGGTGACCGATTATATGGTCTATTTTGGAGAAGGTACCATGCGGTGCTGAGAAAAAGGTATATTCTTTAGCTTTAGGATGAAATGTTCTATATATATCTGTTAAATCCAATTGGTCCAGAGTTTCAATTAGTTTCACTGTGTCCCTGTTTAGTTTCTGCTTTCCTGATCGGTCCATTGAGGAGAGTGGGGTGTTGAAGTCACCCACAATTATTGTGTTAGGTGTAATGTGTGCTTTAAGCTTTAGTAAGGTTTCTTTTACAAATTAGGGTGCCCTTGCATTTGGAGCATAGATGTTCAGTATTGAGAGCTCTTCCTGGTGGATTTTCCCTTTGGCCAGCAAGAAGTGACCTTCTGGGTCTCTTTTGATGATTTTAGGTTGAAAGTCAATTTTATCTGATATTAGAATGGCTACTCCAGCTTGTTTCCTGAGACCATTTGCTTGTAAAATTGTCCTCCAGCCTTTTACTCTAAGGCAGTGTTTGTCTTTAACACTGAGATGTGTTTCCTGTATGCAGCAAAATGTAGGGTCCTGTTTCCGTATCCAGTCTGTTAGTCTATGTCTTTTTATTGGGGAATTGAGTCCATTGACGTTAAGAGATATTAAGGAATAGTAATTATTACCTCCAGACATTTTTGAAATTATATTTATTCATCTTATTTATTTTTTATATTCGAGAGGTTATCTTCTTTTGGGTTTGATGAGAGGAGGTTTCTATCTTGCTTCTTCCCGGGTGTAATTTCCGTCCTTGTCTTGGTGTTTTCCCCCTATTATCCTTTGTAGGGCTGGATTTGTGGAGAGATATCTTGCAAATTTGGTTTTGTCATGGAATACCTTGATGTCTCCATCAATGGCAATTGAGAGTTTTGCTGGGTAAAGTAGTTTTGGCTGAAGTTTGTGTTCTCTTAGAGTTTGCATGATATCTGCCCAGGATCTTCTAGCTTTCATGGTCTCAGGTGAGAAGTCTGGTGTTATTCTGATAGGTTTTCCTTTATATGTTACTTGGCCTTTTTCTCTTGCTGCCTTTAGTATTCTTTCTTTGTTTATTACATTTGGAGTTTTGATTATTATGTGACGGGATGTATTTCTGTTCTGGTCCAGTCTGTTTGGGGTTCTATAGGCTTCTTGTATATTCATGGGCATCTCTCTCCTTAGGTTGGGGAAGTTTTCTTCCATAATTTTATAGAAGATATTAGCTGGCCCTTTAACTTGTAAATCTTCACTCTCGTCTATACCTATAATCCTTAGGTTTGGTCTTCTCATAGTGTCTTGGATTTCCTGGATGTTTTGGGTTACCACCTTTTTGCATTTAGTGTTTTCTTTGACTGTTGAATCAATGGTTCCTATGGTATCTTCGGCTTCTGAGATTCTGTCTTCTATCTCTTGTATTCTATTGTTGATACTTGCATCTAGGGCCCCTGATTTCTTCCCCAGGTTTTCTATCTCCAATGTTGTCTCCCTCTGTGATTTCTTAGTTGTTTCTACATCTGTTTTTAGTATCTGGATGGATGTGCTCAGATCTTTCGTTTGCTTGATTGTGTTTTCATGTATTTCTTTAATAGATTTTTGTGCTTCCTCTTTCATAGCTTCTACTTGTTGGCCCACGTTCTTCTGTAGTTCTTTAAGTGACTTTTGTCTTTCTTCCTTATTGTCTTCTTCTCTTTGATCCATCTTCTCCTGCATTTCTTGAAGTGATTTTTGTATTTGCCTCGTAAAGGCTTCTAACTTTTGATCCATTTTCTCCTCTATTTCTTTACGAGATTTTTCTATGTGTTCAGCTACCAGCATCCTGACCAGTGATTTTATATCCAAGTCTTGTTTTTCTGGTGTTTTAGGGTATCCAGGGCTTCCTGTTGTTGGAGAACTGGGTTCAGATGCTGTCATGTTGCCTTGATTTTTGTTAGTAACGTTCCTTCGTTTTCCTTTTGCCATCTGGTTATTTCTGGTTTTAGTTGGCCTTGTTGTTAGTGGCTGGTGTTTGAATCTCCTGTGAGGCTGGGCTCACCTGTTGTTTCTCTACTGGTAAATATGTGTGACTGCTGCTTTAAGGGATCATAAGCTGGCTGCCACCCATGCGATTGTAGCCCCTGTTGGAGTCTGTCTACCTGGGCTTCTCCAGCTGTGTCCTGGTTGCAAGGAACTCGGCCTGCTTGGTTCCGAGACCCTAGCAGATCCCCCTGTGCGGGTAGCCCTGGAAGGGGTGTTTACCTGGGCCTTTCCAGCTATGTCCTGGTTGCAATATGGAGGCCCGCAGCTACCGCTGGTCCAGGGGCCGGTGAGCTGGTTGCAGAATGCAGCCTAGGTGCTCGCCAGAGGGCGCGGGGATGTCCCACAGAGCCTGGGCCTTTCCAGCTGTGTCCTGGGCCTTTCCAGCTATGTCCTGGTTGCAATATGGAGGCCCTCCGCTTCTGCTGGTCCAGGGGCCGGCGAGCTGGTTGCAGAAAGCAGCCTCGGTGCTCACCAGAGGGCACGGGGATGTCCCGCAGAGCCTAAGCGGAACTCAGCCTGCTTGGGTCCGAGACCCTAGCAGATCCCCCGTGAGGGCAGCCCTGGAAGGGGTGTTTACCTGGGCCTTTCCAGCTATGTCCTGGTTGCAATATGGAGGCCCGCCGCTTCTGCTGGTCCAGGGGCCGGCGAGCTGGTTGCAGAAAGCAGCCTCGGTGCTCACCAGAGGGTGCAGGGAAGTCCCACAGAACCTGGGCCTTTCCAGCTGTGTCCTGGTTGCAATATGGAGGCCCGCCGGCGAGCTGGTTGCAGAAAGCAGCCTAGGTGCTCGCCAGAGGGCACGGGGATGCCCCGCAGAGCCTAGGCGGAACTCAGCCTGCTTGGGTCCGAGACCCTAGCAGATCCCCCCGTGAGGGCAGCCCTGGAAGGGGTGTTTACCTGGGCCTTTCCAGCTATGTCCTGGTTGCAATATGGAGGCCCGCCGCTTCTGCTGGTCCAGGGGCCGGCGAGCTGGTTGCAGAAAGCAGCCTCGGTGTTTGCCAGAGGGTGCGGGGAAGTCCCATAGAGCCTGGGCCTTTCCAGCTGTGTCCTGGTTGCAATATGGAGGCCCGCCGCGCTGGTCCAGGGGCCGGTCTAATATAATTATTTTTAATTTCAAAAACTTTGCGGTAGAAATTATTAGCTCTCAGTATGAAAAAGTAAGTTGTTGGGGCTGGAGAGATGTGCAGGCTGTTTTCTTTACATTTTTCTTAAATTGAGGCAGTAGCATATATACAATTAAGTGGCCAACAGTCAAGAACCCATCCCCAGATGAAGATATTCCAATAAAATATTTCTAGTACTTCAGAAGTTTCCATCTTCTTCCCTCTGAGTACTATTCTTCATCTTCTGAATAACTACATTTATATTTTATTTTATCTAAAGTGTGTGTGCATCTGTATGGCATATGTGTGAAGGTCAGTGTGTGTGTGAGGGTCAGATTCTCTCTGTCTTCTTTTTGAGGCTGTGTCTATTTTATTTCTGTACTGCCTTGTGTTTATGAGATTTTGGCCAGTTTTCCTGTTGCCCTATCCCCACAGGAGTACTGGGATTACAAACATAAGATACCACAAATGTCTCTCTTATGTGTATTGAAGCCAGGCCATCAGATTTGCCTGGCAAATGCTTTTTCCTGTTGTACCATCTTGCTTGTCAGTAACCATTTTAAAAACATATATCAATTTTTATCAAAAATTTGTTTATACTGGAAGTTGATATAAATAATACCACACATACAGATGTTTCATTGCTCTTTGTTCTTTACTTTTGTTGTGGATGGAAGCTTATTTTTATAAGTATAGTATTTTATTAAACATTTTAGTTTAGTTTAATTCTCTGAGCCTGAGAATTTTTGAGCATATATTTTGGAAAACCTAAGACACACACACACACACACACACACACACACACACACACACATATATATATATATATATATATATATATAAAACCAAAATTAAATTGTTGGATCATAAGTATAGGTACATGCATAGCACATGCTACTAGTTTTCCAAAGATATTAAACTACTTCCTGTTCCTTCAGCCATAGTTTAGCTACAGTTGTCTGCCATCTTCACCAATCCTTTGCAATATATTCAGCTGTACTATTTGTTTAGACATTCTCATGAGGATAATGTGATACCTCATTGTAGTTCAAATTTCCCTGAGGGCTAGTCATATTGAGTATGCTTATATACTTATTGATCTTTTGGTCATTTACTTTTCTTTTAGTAGTGATGTATTGAAATCTCTTGTCCATTTAAAATATAATTCTATCTGTCTCTTTGATTTATAATAGTTATTTATATAGTTTGGGCATAACTACTTTCTGAGATGTATGTGTGATTTCTTCCAGGCTGTGACTTTCTTTCCCTTTGTTGTTTTTCATGAACAGAAAGTTAAATTTATCAATCTTTCCCTTTTTTATAGTTAATACTTTTGTTGCTCCACTCAAGAAATCTTTACCCTAAGGTTATACAGATATTATATTTTCTTCCAGAGAATTTGCTAGTTTATTTTTTTCACTTAAATCTTTGGTATATTTTAAATGTATATGGTATGAGGTTAAATGCAACTCCTTTTATCTCTAGCAAATTTTCATCTTTCATTTTGAGAGTATCTTCAAATTTGTCACAAAACTTACCTTTATCTACATTTCTTTTAAGACAGCCAATATCAGTGCCAAACAGCAAGCATGTGAGACATATTTCAGTTGCCATATCCAGCTACAGGTAGGTATATTTAGGTAATTTACCTTTAAAAGCCTACATTACTGTCTGCCTTCTTCTTCTTCTTCTTCTTCTTCTTCTTCTTCTTCTTCTTCTTCTTCTTCTTCTTCTTCTTCTTCCTCTTCTTCTTCTTGTGGTAGCTCACTCAGCACTCAGAGCAGGTAGCATTAGTTAGGCTGAGACTATGAAGATAGATATGTCTACAAGAGTTTCAGCTCTAAGCTTGTGAATGGTTTCTGCTGTGCAGGGCTTTTTAGTATCCCCTGTGGTATGTAAGGGGCTATATAAATGCAAATTTCATTTCATTTAGAAAGGAAATGAGCCACACTAAATGGACATGCGTACAACTTTGGAATTAAAAGGAGGGTGGATTTCTTCTGTCAGCAGGAACAAAACAATACTCCTTATTCAAATCCATCGTTTTAGACATTTAGCAGTGAAAAGTAACATGAGAGTCTGGATGGGAACAGAGACAAGATGGACTCTGTGTTCCATTTCATTGTTTTATTGCCCGGTGGTGGTAAGGTAGAACTCACTATTTGGCTTTCTCTAGTGATTCCTGATTCTGAATAGCCATTGTGCTCAAGTAAGAACATTTTTAAACCTAATTCTAACAATTACTTCAAATAATGAACACTAAAATGATGTATCTATTTAGATTGACACTTTCTATTATTCTGTATTTATTAAATGACTTAGAAGCAAGGTTTCCAGGATAAAAAGGAAAGAGATCAGGGAAATTATGTACATTTGGCAGCATAGGGCATGCGTCAGGCATATTTGCATTACTGTAACAAACATCCATGATAATACAGTTTATAAAGGGAAAAGGTTTATGTGACTCATAGTTTTGGAGGTTTCAGTCCATGCCAATTAATTGGTTCCATCCCTTTTGGCCAGCATTGGCACAATATGACAGGAATGTGTGGTATAACAAATCTCTTTGATTGATGTCTGGGGATGACAAGGAAAAAGAAGATAAAGAGAAGCTAGGTTTCTAGGATTTTTTTAAGGACTCATCTTTGATGACTAAATCTCTTCCATTAGGCCCTACCTCTTAATATTTTTACCACTCCCCAATACTGGCAAGCTGCAGCCCAAGTCTTTAACTAATAGGGTTTGAGGAATCTTTAAGATCTACATTATCACAGGACACACATGTAACTGTTAATGTTTCTTTTGGATATCAGAGGTCCTTTATTAGTATCTTAGAAAAAATAAAAGAAAATGACAACTGAGTGGTGACCCATTTTTTTTTTTTTTTGGTTTTTCGAGACAGGGTTTCTCTGTGTAGTCCTGGCTGTCCTGGAACTCACTCAGTAGACCAGGCTGGCCTTGAACTCAGAAATCCACCTGCCTCTGCCTCCTAAGTGCTGGGATTAAAGGCGTGCGCCACCACGCCCGGCGTGGTGACCCATTTTTAAAAACACACTTCTTCAATTTTGTACAGAAAAAAAACCCTTCTGGCAAGATTGCTGACAGAACCACACAGAAAATCCGAGGGTCCTCGAGAAATAAGGACTAAACTAAAGCAAAAACTAGGAAGTCAACTGATTGCAGAGGTATCAACTGGATTGGTCTTCAATTGGCAAAAGGAAAGGAGAATCAATTTCTGGTGTAATTATGAATGTATGTAAACTTACAGGTGTTTGGAGGGAAAAGACACAAAATCTAGGCTCTGGGACATAGAATTTTAGATGCATTAAAGACAAACTCTTTACCATTCTTCCCTTCAAGAAAGTGAACTGTTCCCCCACTGTACTTAAAGTGACATGCTACTTGTTTTGCTCTATTAAATGAGACAGAAATGATGTGATTGTTTGCAGAGCCTGGCACAAGTCATTACCATCAGTTCTCAGGATGTACTCTCTTGGAATCCAGTCATCATGGAGGCTGAAACTCAGGCAGACCTCAGCAAGTAGTCCTGTGGAGGGGCACTAGGAGCTCTTGCTCAATCTCAACTGCCAGCCACACTCAGTGTACAATCTTGAATGCTTTGTTTCCTGTATATCTTCCAAATGACTGTAGCCCAACTGGTAAGCAACCATGTGGAACAGAAGAATTTCATACCTTGCTTTATCAACTTACTGACTCATGGGAGATAATAAATGGCTGTTTTGGCTTCAGTGCATACATTTTTATTTTATTCTAATTTTACTTATGCATTTCAGCCTTCAAAAAAGAAGTTAGTTATTTTTAGGGATTTTTCTTTTTTCTTATTCAATAATTTATTTTTTATTCACTTTACATCCTAATTAAAGTTTCCTTTATCTCCTACCAGTTCCACCCTTACAAATCCCTCCTTCCAGTTCCCCCTCCCCTTCTCCTCACCCTGGGACATTGAGTCTCGGCAGGAGGAGGCACATGCTCTCCCATTGAGACTCAGCCAGGCATTCCAGATAGTGGAAGGGTCTCCATGGTGGGGGAACAGAGACTGAGACAGTCCCAGTCCAATCGTTAGGGGACCCACATGAAGGCCAACATGCTCATATCCTAAAAATGGCCTAGGTCCAGTCCCTGCATGCTCTTTGGTTGGTGATTCAGTCTCTATGAGCAACCTCTGGGTCCAGGTTGGACTCTGTAGGCCTTCTTGTGGTGTCCTTGACCCTGCAGGTTCACTCAATTCTTTCCCCTACTCTTTCGCACGACTTTCCAAGCTCCACCTGATATTTGACTGTGAGTCTCTGTATCTGCCTCCATTTGCTGCTGGATGAAACCTCCCAGGAGGCAGTCATGATAGGTTCCTGTCTGCAAGCATAACAGACTATCATTAATAATGTCAGGGGTTGGCTCTCTCACTGTTCCCTCAGTCTCTGCTCCATCTTTATTGCTACACATCTTTCAGGCAGGACAAATTTTTGGTTTGTGGGTGGGTTGATGTTCCCTTCCCTCTACTGGGAGTCCTGCCTGCTATACAAGTGTTTGTGTTGTCAGATGGAGGCAGAAATTCACAGAACACATAGTCTGGCAGCAGAAACAATTGGAGAGATTCCTGTCTCAACAAATTGTGATGAAATGTCCAATTCCTGCAAGTTATCCTCTGACTTCTACATGCAGGTAGCACTGATTGTGCTTTACTGCAATGGCCTAAAATAATAATTAATGAAAAATACAGCTTGGCTCCTGTGACCAAGCAGCCAGCTCAGCCAGGTACACAGGGAAGAACAGAGTGAATGATCACTTAGGACACATTCCCCCTGGGCTCCTTTTGTATGTAGGAGCTGGGCAGCGCTACAACTCTCTGGGCATGTATCCTGCAAGGGAGCATTTGACCTGCAGGAGTCCTATGCTTAGAGGGAGTCCTGCTCTCAGAGACCTGTGCCACATCTGACACAGGGAAGATACCACTTCGTGATATTCTCTAGAGAACTGGCGGGAGCAGGTAAATTATCACTGCCCCATCCATCAGATGTGGTAGACCTGTGCCACATCTGACACAGGGAAGAACCTGCTTCTTGATACTCTCTGGAGAAGTGGCAGGAGCAGGTTATTTGACCTGTGCCCCTTCTGACACTGGGAAGAGTTTACTTCCTGATATTCTCTGGAGAACGGGCAGGAGCACTGCATTCAAGAACAGGCAGGAACAGTTCATTCGAGAACTGGCACCAGTAGGTGCACTCAAACTGGTAGAAGCAGGGCATTCGAGAACGAGCATCAGCAAAGCATTTGAAATCTGGCAACATCAGAACATTTGAGAAATAGCAGCCTGCAGGGCATTCGACCCTTGCCAAGTCTGCTACAAGAAAGACCCCATCACCTGATACTTCCTGGAGAACCATCTGTTTTCAGGACATTGATGAGAAAAGGAATCCTAGGAGTACAGAAACACAGGCCAGCAGGACAGAGAAGACAGAGACAGCAAGACCAGCTAACACCAGAGATAATGAGATGGCCAAAGGCAAATGTAAGATCATTACCAACAGTAACTAAGGCAACATGGCACCATCAGAACCCAGTTCTCCCACAACAGCAAATCCTGCATACTCCATCACATCAGAAAAGGAAGAGATAGATTTAAAATCATATCTCATATTGTTGATGGAGGACTTCAAGAAGGACATGGGTCAACAGGTAGAAATACAAAAAGAAAGTCAAGAGAATATGAATCAAAAATAAAAAACCTTAAAGAGGAAACACAAAAATCTCTTAAAGACATACGGGAGAACATGGGTCAACAGGTAGAAACGCTTAAAGAGGTAATACAAAAATCCCATAGGGAAATCCTTGAAAGAAACAAAGGAGAATATGGGTCAACAAGTAGAAGCCTTGAAAGAGGAATCATAAAAATTCCTTAAGGAATTTCAGGAAAAAAGAAACAAACAAGTGAAGGAACTGAATAAAAGTATCCAGGATCTGAAACTGGAAATAGAATCAATAAAGAAATCGCAATGTGAGACATCTCTGAAGATAGAAAACCTTGGAAAGAATTCAGGAGTCATAGATGCAAGCATCAACAACAGAATACAAGAGATAGAAGAAAGAATCTCAGATGCTGAAGATTCCATAGAAAATATTGACTCAACAGCCAGAAAAAATGCATAATGCAAAAAGCTTGTAACCCAAAACATCCAGGAAATTCAGGACACAATGAGAAGACCAAACCTAAGGATTATAGGTATAGATGAAAGTGAGGATTTACAACTTAAAGGACCAGTAAATATCTTCAACAAAATTATAGATGAAAACTTCCCTAACCTAAAGAAAGAGATGCCCATGAACATACAAGAAGCCTGCAGAACTCCAAACAGACTGGACCAGAAAAGAAATACCTCTTGTCACATAATAATCAAAACACCAAATGTACTAAACAAAGAAAGAATATTAAAAGTAGTGAGAGAAATGAGGTCAAGTAACATATAAAGGCAGTCCTATCAGAATTACACCAGAATTCTCTCCAGAGACTATGAAAGCCAGAAGAGCCTGGGCAGATGTCGTATGGACCCAAAGAGAACATAAATGTCAGCCCAGACTACTATACCCAGCAAAACTTCCAATTACCATAGACGGAGAAAACAAGACATTCCACGACAAAAGCAAATTTATACAATATCAAATTTATACAATATCTTTCCACAAATCCAGCTCTGCAAAGGATAATGGGTGGAAAATACCAACACAAGGCAGCAAACCACACCCTAAAAAATCAACAAGGTAATCTTTCAATAAACCCAACAGAAGATAAATACACTACCAGAATTTCACCTTTAATGAAGAAGATAACAGTAAGCAACAATCACTTTTCCTCAATATCTCTCTTAATATCTATGGTCTCAATTCCCCTATAAAAAGACATAGACTAACAGACTGTATATGTAAACAGGACCCAACAGGCAGAACCAAGTACCTGGGATATCCTGAGTTTAAGACCTCGGGGGACTCAGGCCACCTGTCAGCAATCTGTGAGCAGGAGCCCTGCAGGGCAGTGGTTCAGGTGTCCCAGTCACGGGGAAATAGCCTTACAAGCACACAGGACGGTCAAGCACCAGCTAGTAACTACAGGACCAACTAACACCAGAGTTAACCAGATCGCAAAAGGCAAACGTAAGATCGTTACTAACAGAAATCAAGGCAGTATGGCAGCATCCGAACCCAGTTCCCCAACAGCAATAAATCTTGGATACCCCGAAACACCAGAAAAACAAGACTCAGATCTAAAATCACTGGTCAGGATGCTGATAGAGGAACACTTAGATAAATCTCTTAAAGTAATACATGAGAAAATAGATCAAAAGCTAGAAGCCCTTACAAGGCAAACACAATTAAATCTCGGATATCTCAACACACCAGAAAAACAAGACTCAGATCTAAAATCCTGGTAAAGATGCTGATAGGGGATCACTTAGATAAATTTCTTAAAGTAATAGAGGAGAAAATAGATCAAAAGCTAGAAGCCCATACAAGGCAAACACAAAAATCGCTTAAAGAAATCCAGGAGAATATAGAGCAAAAAATGAATCCCAATAAGGGGGAGAAACAAAAATCACTTAAAGAAATACAAGAGAACATGGGTCAACAAGTAGAAGTCATAAAAGAGGAAACACAAAAATCCCTTAAAGAATTACAGGAAAACACAAGCAATGGAAAGATCTGAGCAAAACCATACAGAATCTAAAAACAGAAGTAGAAACAACTAAGAAATTGCAAAGGGAGACAACGTTGGAGATAGAAAACCTTGGGAAGAAATCAGGGGTCATAGATGCAAATATCAACAATAGGATACAAGAGATAGAAGACAGAATCTCAGATGCTGAAGATACTATAGGAACCATGGACTCAACAATTAAAGAAAATGCAAAATGCAAAAAGCTGGTAACCCAAAACATTCAGGAAATCCAGGACACAATGAGAAGACCAAACCTAAGGATTATAGGGATAGATGAGAATTAAGATCTACAACTTAAAGGGCCAGCAAATATCTTCTACAAAATTATGGAAGAAAACTTCCCCAACCTAAAGAGAGAGATGCCCATGAATATACAAGAAGCCTATAGAACCCCAAATAGACTGGACCAGAACAGAAATACTTCCCGTGACATAATAATCAAAACCCCAAATGTACTAAACAAAGAAAGAATATTAAAGGCAGTAAGAGAAAAAGGACAAGTAATATATAAAGGAAGACCTATCAGAATTACACCAGACTTCTCACCTGAGACCATGAAAGCTAGAAGATCCTGGGCAGACCTCATGCAGACTCTAAGAGAACACAAACTTCAGCCAAATCTACTATACCCAGCAAAACTCTCAATTGCCATAGATGGGGAAACTAAGGTATTCCACGACAAAACCAAATTTGCACGATATTTATGTACAAACCCAGTCCTACAAAGGATAATAGGGGAAAAATACCAACACAAGGTGGGAAACTACACCCCAGAAGAAACAAGATAGAAACCCCATCTCATCCAACCCAAAAGAAGAGAACCACTCAAGTACAAAAAAAAAAAAAAAAAAAAAAAAACCGCCCAAAATGTCAGGAAGTAATAATTACTATTCCTTAATATCTCTTAATATCAATGGACTCAATTCCCCAATAAAAAGTCACAGACTAACAGACTGGATATGGAAACAAGACCCTACATTTTGCTGCATACAGGAAACACATCTCAGTGTCAAAGACAAACACCACCTTAGAGTAAAAGGCGGGAAGACAGTTTTACAAGCAAATGGTCTCAGGAAACAAGCTGGAGTAGCCATTCTAATATCAGATAAAATTGACTTTCAACCTAAAGTCATCAAAAGAGACTCAGAAGGTCACTTCTTGCTTGTCAAAGGGAAAATCCACAAAGAAGAATTCTCAATACTGAACATCTATGCCCCAAATGTAAGGGCAACCTCATTCGTAAAAGAAACTTTACTAAAGCTTAAAGCACACATTGCACCTAACACAATAATTGTGGGTGACTTCAACACTCCACTCTCCTCAATGGACCGATCAGGAAAGCAGAAACTAAGCAGGGACACAGTGAAACTAATTGAAGCTTTGGACCAATTGGATTTAACAGATATATATAGAACATTTCATCCTAAAGCAAAAGAGTATACCTTTTTCTCAGCACCGCACGGTACCTTCTCAAAAATTGATCATATAATTGGTCACAAGACAGACCTCAACAAATACAAGAAGACCAAACTAATCCCATGTCTCCTATCGGATCACTATGGAGTAAAAGTGGTCTTCAATAGCAAGAAGAACAACAGAAAGCCCACATACACATGGAAACTGAACAATACTCTACTCAATGACACCTTGGTCAAGGAAAAATAAAGAAAGAAATCAAAGACTTTTTAGACTTCAATGAAAATGAAGGTACGACCTACCGAAATCTTTGGGACACAATGAAAGCAGTGCTAAGAGGAAAACTCATAGCCCTGAGTGCCTCCAAAAAGAAACTGGAGAGAGCATACACTAGCAACTTAACAGCACACCTGAAGGCCCTGGAACAAAAAGAAGCTAATTCACCCAGGAGGAGTAGAAGAGAGGAAATCATCAAACTAAGGGCTGAAATCAATCAAGTAGAAACAAAGAGAAGCATACAAAGAATCAACAAAACCAAGAGCTGGTTCTTTGAGAAAATCAACAAGATAGATAAACCCTTAGCTAGACTAACCAAAGGGCACAGAGACAGTATCCAAATTAACAAAATTAGAAATGAAAAGGGGGATATAACAACAGAAACTGAGGAAATTCAAAAGATCATCAGATCCTACTACAAAGGCCTATACTCAAAACAACTGGAGAATCTGGAGGAAATGGACAATTTCCTAGACAGATACCAAATACCAAAATTAAATCAGCATCAAGTAGATCAGCTAAACAGTCCCATAACCCCTAAAGAAATAGAAGGGATTATAGAAAGCCTCCCAACCAAAAAAAGTACGGGACCAGATGGTTTTAGTGCAGAATTCTACCAGACCTTCAAAGAAGACTTAACACCAATACTCTTAAAACTATTCCACAAAATAGAGGCAGAAGGGACACTGCCCAACTCATTCTTCGAAACCACAATTACACTGATACCTAAACCACAAAAAGATCCAACAAAGAAAGAGAACTACAGGCCAATTTCTCTTATGAATATTGATGCAAAAATACTAAATAAAATTCTTGCCAACCGAATCCAAGAGCATATCAAAACGATCATTCACCATAATCAAGTAGGCTTCATTCTAGGGATGCAGGGATGGTTCAATATAAGGAAATCCATCAATGTAATCCACTACATAAACAAACTAAAAGAAAAAAACCACATGGTCATCTCATTAGATGCTGAAAAAGCATTCGACAAAATTCAGCATCCTTTCATGCTAAAAGTCTTAGAAAGAGCAGGAATTCAAGGCCTATACCTAAATATAGTAAAAGCAATCTACAGCAAACCAGTAGCCAACATCAAAATAAATGGAGAGAAACTTGAAGCAATCCCACTAAAATCAGGGACTAGACAAGGCTGCCCTCTCTCTCCATAACTTTTCAATATAGTACTTGAAGTTCTAGCGAGAGCAATTAGACAACATAAGGAAGTCACAGGGATACAAATTGGAAAGGAAGAAGTCAAAGTATCATTATTTGTAGATGATATGATAGTCTACTTAAGTGACCCAAAAAACTCCACCAGAGAACTTCTACAGCTGATAAACAACTTCAGCAAAGTGGCTGGTTATAAAATTAACTCAAACAAATCAGTAGCCTTCTTGTACTCAAAGGACAAACAGGCTGAGAAAGAAGTTAGGGAAATAACACCCTTCACAATAGCCACAAAAAACATAAAGTACCTTGGCGTAACTCTAACCAAACAAGCAAAAGATCTGTATGACGGAACTTCAAGTCCTTGAAGAAAGAAATCGATGAAGACCTCAGAAGATGGAAAAATATTTCTTGCTCCTGGATTGGCAGGATCAATATAGTAAAAATGGCCATCTTGCCAAAAGCAATCTATAGATTCAATGCGATCCCCATTAAAATCCCAACTCAATTCTTTATAGATCTAGAAAGAGCAATTCTCAAATTCATCTGGAGCAACAAAAAACCCAGGATAGCTAAAACTATTCTCAACAATAAAAGGACTTCTGGGGGAATCAATATCCCTGACCTCAAGCAGTACTACAGAGCAATTGTGTTAAAAACTGCATGGTATTGGTACAGCAACGGGCAAGTAGATCAATGGAATAGGATTGAAGACCCAGAAATTAACCCACAGACTTATGGTCACTTGATCTTTAATAACAGAGCCACAACCATCCAGTGGAAAAAAGATAGCCTTTTCAACAAATGGTGCTGGTTCAACTGGAGGTCAACATGTAGAAGAATGCGAATTGACCCACTCTTATCTCCTTGTACTAAGATCAACTCCAAGTGGATCAAGGACCTCCACATAAAACCTGACACACTGAAACTATTAGAAAAGAAACTTGGGAAGACCCTGGAGGACATGGGCACAGGGGGAAAGTTCCTGAACAGAACACCAATAGCTTATGCTCTAAGATCAAGAATTGACAAATGGGACCTCATAAAATTACAAAGTTTCTGTAACGCAAAGGACACTGTCAGAAGGACAAAACAGCAACCAACAAAGTGGGAAATGATCTTCACCAACCCCACATCCGACAGAGGGCTAATATCCAATATATACAAAGAACTCAAGAAGTTAGACCCCAAAGAACCAAATAACCCTATCAAAAAATGGGGTACAGAGCTAAACAAAGAATTTTCACCAGAAGAAATTCGGATGGCCGAGAAACACCTTAAGAGATGTTCAACATCATTAGTCATCAGGGAAATGCAAATCAAAACAACCCTGAGATTCCACCTCACACCAGTCAGAATGGCTAAGATTAAAAACTCAAGAGACAACAAGTGCTGGTGAGGATGTGGAGAAAGAGGAACACTCCTCCACTGTTGGTGGGATTGCAAAATGGTAAAACCGCTCTGGAAATCAGTGTGGCGGTTCCTCAGAAAATTGGGCATGTCACTTCCAGAGGACCCTGGCATACCACTCCTGGGCATATACCCAGAGGATTCCCCTGCATACAATAAAGACACATGCTCCACTATGTTTATAGCAGCCTTGTTTATAATAGCCAGACATTGGAAGGAGCCCAGATATCCCTCAAAAGAGGAATGGATACAGAAAATGTGGTATATTTATACAATGGAGTACTACTCAGCAATTAAAAATAATGAACTCATGCAATTTGTAGGTAAATGGTTAGATCTGGAAAATATCATCCTAAGTGAGCTAACTCAATCACAAAAGAATACACATGAAATGCAAACACTGATAAGTAGATATTAATGAGCCCAGAAGCCCTAAATTCTCAAGGCACAATTAGCAAGTCAAATGACTCCCAAGAAGAAGAAAGGAGAGGACTCTGGGCCTGTAAAGATTGGATCCAGTTTTGTAGACCCAGAACAGAGAAATCGTGGGGGGGGGGAATGATTGGGGAATAGTTGGGTGGGGAGAGGAATTATGGGACATATGGTGGGGGGGAACTGGGTAAGGGGAAAGCCTTTGGAATGTAAACATAGAATATAGAAAATAAAAATTAAATAAAAAATGGGATACAGAGCTAAACAGGGAATTCTCAACTGAGGAAACTCAAATGGCTCTAAAGCACCTAAAGAAGTGCTCAGCATCCTTAGTTATCAGGGAAATGCAAATCAAAATAACACTGAGATTCCACGCTACACCAGTCAGAATGGCTAAGATGAAAAACTCAGGGGACAGCAGTTGCTAGAGAGGGTGTGGGGAAAAAGGAACATTTCTTCATTGGTGCAGGGATTGCAAACTGGTAATACTACTCTGGAAATCAGTTTTGCGATTCCTCTGAAAATTAGACATAGTACTACCTGAGGACCTAGCTATACCACTTCTGGGCATATACCCAGTAGATGCTCCTACATGTAATAAGGACACATGCTCCACTATGTTCATTGCAGCCTTATTTATAATAGCCAGAAGATGGAAAGAACCCAGCTGTCCCTCAACAGAGGAATGGATACAGAATCTGTGGTATATACACACAATGGAGTACTATTCAGCTATTAAAAACAATAAATTCATGAAATTCTTAGGCAAATGGATGGAACTAGAAAGAGCGAGGTAACCCAATCACAAAAGAACACACATGGTATGCACTCTCTAATAAGTGGATGTTAGCCCAAAAGCTCAAAATAAACAAGTTACAATTCACCAAGCTCAAGAAGGAGGCCTGAAGTGAGGGTGCTTTGGTTCCTCTGAGAAAGGGAACAAAATACTCACAGGACCAATAAGGGAGACAATGTGTGGAGCAGAGACTAAAGTAAAGCCACCCAATGACTGCCCTACCTGGGGATTCATCTTATAAACAGTCAACAAACCCTGACACTACTATGGACGACAAGAAGTGTATACCATAATGTGTATGCCATGGTTGTCTCTGGTGGGGCCCTGCCAGAGCCTTACACATACAGAGGCAGATGTTAGCAGCCAACCTTTGGACTGGGTGTGGGATCTCCAATGGAGGATTTGGAGGGTGGTCTGGAGGAGATGAAGGGGTTTACAGCCCCATGGGAAGAACAATGATTTCGGCTACCCAGACACCCCAGGACTACCAGGGACTGAACTATCAACCAAGGGACACACATGTTTCTAGCCAAAAATGTGACAGAGGAAGGCCTTGTTGGGCATCAGTGGGAGGAATGATCCTTGGTCAGGTAAAGGCTCAACAGAGGCCAGAACAAAGGGAAACTAAGGTGGGAGGAGGAGGGAGTGTGTTGGGTGGAGAGGCATATACATGGAGGCAGGGAGAAGGAGGAAAGGGAGGGGCTGGAGGTCTTAGGGGAGGGGGGAAATCGGGAAAGGTTTTACCATTGGCAATGTAAATGAAGATGATATTCAATAAAAAGTTAAAAACTAGAATGAAAAATAATATGATAAAGAAGTAATGAATGATGCTTTGCTCACCATTTAGGCATGTACAAAGACTCTTGTCTCTTGTCTTCATTCCAGAGGTGAGTAAAGGAAACATTCTTGCATGAAGACTGACAACTCAGGCCAACATTATTCTTCAGTGTGCGATGCATGTTTTATGTAGGATTATTCCAAGTTGTAAAATCAACACAAAAACTAATGAAAGATGCATTAAGCTTACTATATAAGTTTAGTAACTGACCCTCACCAGAAGGGGGTTTCCTGTTTAACACATTCTCAGAGTAAATACTGAAAATCACCCTGAAGAATAACCTAAAGATACAGAACAGAAGGATTAGCTGCCCTTCCACTCAAGTTATATCCAACTGAGTAGTACTGTGGGGAAAAGGAAGAAAACCAAAATGTGTGTGAGTAAACTAGGTGTATCTGTATTTTCAAAGGAATATACCTTTAACAAGAGTCAAATGGAATATGAAAAATTAAAATTATAATAAGCAGAATATAAAGGTCATTGGGGCTAGTGTTGTACCTTGGAGGGACAATGCTTGCCTGCTATGTTCAAAGTCTTAGAATGGATTCCCCATGTTGGAAAAAGAATCATCATTGAAAGTTTTTTTTTTGTGCTGGTTAGTTTAATCTCAAATTGACACAATCTAGAGTAATTTGGTACTCTGAATTTAGAAAATGACTCTATAAGCTTAGTCTATAAGCATATCTGCTGGGAATTTTCACTGTTAATGACTGATATTGGAAGGCACAGACCACTATGTGTCTGCCAACCATAGGGCCTGAGTTGTATAAGAAAGCACACTGAGCTTGCCATAAGGAGAAAGCCAGTAAGCAACATCATTCCATGGCCCCTGCATCAGTCTCTCTTTCCAGGTTTGTGCCTTTAGTTCCTGCCCCTATTTCCTTCAATGATGAACAGTGATGTGGAATTATAAGACAAAATAAGCCCTTTCTTCCCCTTCTTGCTTTTTTGGTCATGGCACACTGTAAGGGATCTTATCTAAGAAGAGTTTGAAACAGCATAATTGATGAAAGTGAATTTGGAATAGTCATTTAGAAAATGTGGAGTGAGGGGAAAGAGTAATCAGAATGTATTGTGTGTGAGAAGAATCTATTTTCAATAAAAACAAGATATATATTACAGAAATTAGCTAAAACTATCCCAGAGTGATAATATGTTAAAAATATTAAGAGATTGGCTCCCTGTAATATTCCCTCCTTCTATGTTAGCATGTCTATTTCTGTCCTCTTTGTTCAGGTCCTGTTTAGGCAACCATGTCAATGAGATGTCATGATGTGGCTTCTCTGACATTTCTAGGCACATAATCTTATAGCAAAATTTCTTTTCTTCTGGCTCTTAAAATATTTCTTCTCCTTTGATCCCAGAGCCTTAGGAATTGTAGTGTACTTGTTTCAGTTGGTTCTAGGTACCATAGGATCACTTGTTTCCTGCATTTTGACAGGTTCTGGTCAGGCAACTAAGGCATGCTGAGAAGGGGAGAAATAATTAATTATCTAACACCAAATGGTAAGTCCTGAACTACATATAAGTAATCATATGGGTAGGGCAAGTTGATCGATAAATTTGAGAGAGAGCATACATGGGAGGGGTTGGAAGAAGAAAAGTAAAGGAAGGGGGAAGTGTTATAATTATTTTAGTGTGTAATGATAAAATTTTAAGGAGACTATGATATACAAAGGCTAACCGGAAGGATATGTCAAATAGAATATCAGAAAGCACTACAAGAGATAATGATAAAATAATTGAAAGGATAATAGACTTCTTCTTAAGGGTATGTTAACATTTAAATTTAAAATTATTATTGCATATTAATGATTCAGAGTTATTCTTGGGTTTAGTTGAGACAAATGACTTTGTAAAGCTACATAACCTGGCATTTACTTCCTCCCTTGTCATTAATGTCTGTGCAAGCTTCTGTCTCCAAGGCCAATACTATTGCTCTTTAGGCAACACCACCAATGACTTCTGTATTTCGCACTATCCTCTTCCCAGCACCCTTAGCAACAGAGTGAACAGTCTAGTTTCTTTAGCCTCTATTTTCTTTGTTTGCGTTTTTTCTTCTCCCTTCCCCTGCATCACTATTTATAGATGCAATCTAGACATACAGATTTCTAAATCATTCAGTGACTTGAGCCATTTCAGTGGAGCCAGAAATGCATCTTACTTTGAGAATTTTTCCTTTTCATTTGTTCTCCCATTTATGTCCATTGTTTCCAAATGTCTTCCATGTAGGCATCCATATACTTTTGGTAGTTGAAGCTATGTCTTAAGCTATTCTTTATTTGCTACGAGTAGGCTAATTCACACTTATCTTAGAACAATCCTTTCCTTTTGATTGCTTATTGTTTTAAATAACTAATATTTGATTTTGTAACATACCTTTTCAAGCATTGTTTTGAAGTCTTTCCTATTGAGGAATACGATGGCAACAGATCTGAATCTATTGAAGCATCTATTATTTAGAAAGTATGTCCAACTTTTATTTCCCATAATAGTGTAATTTTGCCCATAAGAATTCTATCCCATTGATCAACATCAAAGTCAAGACTGGGATCAGTGTACAGTAATCTATTTTGTCTCATCTCTTAAATATTTCAGCTCTCCATCTCTTTTTGGAGCTTGAATATCATAGTGTCTCTGGTTTCTACTTGAAATTCCCCCCCTACCAGTTACTCTCACTTCAATTTACCAAATAATGCTGAGGGAATGAAATCCTTTTCCATAAATGTGATTCCGTTCTTCCTTGTTAAAATGAAATCTGCATCTTAAAGCCCAGTTCAAACACAGTGCTATACATGAAACACAACTGAAAAACTCACTGGAAGACCTATGTACTCTTTTCTTTTTGACCTGTAATAGCACTCCATGATATGCAGCAAACCAAAGTTTTAGTGTTAGTGTTGAATATCCCTCAACAGGTAGGATCATTGCTACCTAACATAACACTATTGGGGTGTGGCAGAACATTTGTTTTTTTGACTCACTGCACTTAATTAGGGTTGTATATATGAACACAAGGGGTGATTATTTACTTGAGTAGTATTGCCATTGGCAGTACTACTGAGGAATATGATTCTCACACCCTTGTAACCTTTTACTGCATATGGCTCCTCTGAAGAGGTTGGGGAGGTCTTATGAAATCCTCCATCATCCTTGGTGGACTACTGATGTTTCCAGTCTTGTGCAGTGCAGGGAAATACTTCTGCTATGAGTGCATAGATACAAAAGTCATGACATGGTCAGAATACGGCTTTTTATTACACTCATTCTATTTGCCAGCCCTTACATACATCCTGTCTCATCTTCTGTAATGTTCCCTGAGCCTTAGAGAGTACAATATGGTGGTTTGACTTAGGGCTGAGCACTCATTGCTATCTTTTGAGCTGTAACATTTTCACATCTTTATATAAAACTAGTGACCATTTAATACCATGTATATAACATGGTATAATATCAGTTCAAAGCAATGAATGTTTCTACCTCCACAATTACTATTATGTGCTGGCTGGAAATTTTGTATTTCTCTGATTGTTAATTTAAAAAATACACAACAGATCATTTTAATCAATGTTACTCTAATGTACTAATGGTGAACCAGACACAATTTCTCAATTCTAGCCTTGGCACCCCTATTTAACTTCTTTCCATCCTCCTTACCTTTTACCATTCTCAGTCTTCAGTGAAGCCTACCATTTTATTATTTCCACAAATGACTGAGAACATGTATTAACATCTTTATTTGTATTTCTGTGCCAGACTAATCTCTGTTAACTCAGTGATCCCCATTCTTACCCTTGTTCCTTTAAATAAGAACAATCATACTACTATCCGGTGGCATTTCCTCCTGTAGAAATAGGTGTGAGGCTCCTTAGGAGGTGAAGTTTAGCAGGTTATCTTTTGTTTATTACAGGAATGCTACTGAAGATGACAGTGGGCCTCTGACTCTTTTCTGATATGCTTCTTGCTGACTCTTTTCTGATATTTTTTTGTCCATTAGGTGAGTGGATTTTCTGCTATGTGCTCCCACCATGATGTATTACATCACTACATAGACAAATAAATAGGACCAAGGAACAATTGACTGGATCAATTCAAAACCATAGGTCATAATAAGCCTCTTTCCCTTGCAAGTTAATAAACTCTAGTATTTTATTATAGTAATAAACTGCTAATATACTAAAATAGAGCACCCCCTATATGCTGTGCTGTAGCCTATGTATTTCTAGATATGAAGGCAATCTTTATAACAACCATAGCAAGAACGTAGTATTATTCTTAGTTTGTATAAAGAAAAACAAAGGCATACAGTTCATGTAACTTACACAAATTAATTGAAGTGCTTTTTACTACATGACACATGGGTATTTTTGCATATATTTGTTTTATATAAATGTCTGCCAAGAAGGCTCTAAGATCAAGTTTCTTAGAATGAGCTATACACAAAAGAAGAACAGCAAATGTTAGTGAAAGAAAAGAAGGCAAGAAGGAAAGAAACAATGCAGGAATTATATAGCAGAAGTGAGTGGAAGATTTGATTATATATTGGCTGAGACATGATGTTTAGAAGCTAAGAGTGCGTAAGTCACACTTCAAGGGAAGATGTTTCAATGATTATCATCCAAAATACTTCCTATGTGCATTTACTTGATGGATTGATATGAAGGAACAGTCCTAATGCCGTAACAGAGAAAGATAACATACTGTTACTAAATGATTTGCTCTCTTACACTGAGCCTCTTTACTCATCATAATGACAATGTGAAAGCCTAGAGAGACTACTTTTTGTTTATTTCTCATTGATATAAGTGAGTTTGAAGATTCCTTGAGTGTTTAAGATAATTAAAAAATAAAACACCATGCCTTATATTGGCTATTTAGTTTATTGTGTAACTAGGCAGATATAGTGGTCTCCCATTTCCCTGAACAAGGAAGGACATTCAGTCCTTATGTACCTTTCATAAATGGTAGCAGCTTTCAAACCTATCTCCTTTTGTCTTTGGCCACTGGCTTCAGTCCTAGTATGTAGTCAAGGGTCAGCAATTCTTCTGTTTGAGGAGGTACTAAATATTTTCATGCTTGTGCTATATATACATATACATATACATATACATATACATATACATATACATATACATATACATATACACATACACATACACATACACATACACATACACATACACATACACATACACATATACATACACATATATGCATATGCATACGCATATGCATACGCATACGCGTACACAAACACATATTTCAACCACTCAACTTTTCAGCTCTACAGGTGAAGCTGTAGACATGGGCTGAGGAGATGGATCAGTAGGTAAAGCTTTTGCTGTGCAAGTTGGACAATTTTTTTTGAATCCTGAGAACCCACACAGAGTGGGATGGTATAGTGTGTGTCTTTGTTTCTAGCATTCCCATGGCAAGATCAGAAGTGGAGACAGGATAGTCCCTGGAAGCTCACAGGCTAGTGAAATTGGTGGACTCAGTGGTAGACTGCAAAGATATCCTGTCACAAACAGAATGTGAAGATCAACACTTGAGGTTGTCCTCTGACATAGACATGCATACTCTGGCATATGCACAACTGTGCACAAACACACATACATACACACTCACATGACTCAAGAAGTCATATACAATACTTTAAAAATGACTGTGCTGTTTCTATAGATGCTGATAAGCAGGCATTGGACTGGATTTAGCCTTGGGATGTAATTTGCCATTCCCTGTGCTACATTAGTGCTATGAAAAGCATCGATGCTAGGTTTTTCTACTAGAGCCACAAAGTAGAAAGGTCACTATAGAAACTGAAATCTGACTGAAGATACACAAGCATCATTTATTAACAGCACAATCTCTCTTGCAGAATTGCCTCTCTTGTCTGCTAACTATTCTGCCTATGTGCAGGCAAACTGATTTTGGATTCACTTACTTTTCAGCATGGATAGAGTGCTTTTAGTCAGTCTGTTTAAGGCAAGATTTCATATTTTAAAGAAAGTGACATTTTCTATATGTGATTGGAAGCTGAGTATTATAAATATAACGAGCATTTAGGATTATCTTACTTCTGTATCATTTTGATTTATCAAAACTGTCAGAGAAGACTCTCGTAACAGTAAGCAAAAGAAATGACAGACTAGGTACAAATTTATTTCTTTCTATTTTCCAAGATAAGGAAGGAAGCAGGAGAAAGGAAGTTATAGGGAACAACTGAAGCATAACCATAAGAATATTTCAGCACCCACAAGAATGCCATAATCCTCAGTTTTGACCTCAGCTCTTATACCATACCTCCTGAGGGAGCTGGGGTGTACCAAAAGCTTACTATATTTTATAATTAAGACTCTGGCCTTCAGGAGATCAATTTTCTATTGTTCTGGGTGGAGCAAAAATGATTTCTACATGATCAAGACTATTGTCTCTCACTTCCTTGGTTTCTAGGTCATAGTCCTGACTCAAGTATGCACACAGGAATAGCAGAACGTTTAGGGCATGCATTTCCCATATTTAAATTTGTTCCCATGTATACACTGGTTATTTCTTTTTTAAATTTTTTAAAATATTTTTTACACTCCAGATTTTATCCCTCTTCTTGCCCACCTTCTGTGTATTCCACATCCCATACCTTCTCCCCCACCCCTGTCTCCACAAGGATGTTTGCCCCCACCCCCACTCCTCACCCTACCAGACAGCCCCACCATCTGGGACATCCAGGCTCTTGAAGGTTAGGTGCATCTTCTCTGACTGAACCCAGACCTGACAGCCCTCTGCTCTATATGTGTTAGGGGCCTCATATCAGCTGATGTATGCTGCCTGGTTGGTGATCCAGTGTCTGAGAGATCTCAGGGGCTCAGGTTAATTGAGACTGCTGGTCCTCTTACAGGGACACCTTCCTCCTCAGCTTCTTCCAGATTTTCCATGATTCAACCACAGGGGTCCATTGGTTGACTATAAATATCTGTATCTGACTTTTTTAGCTGCTTGTTCAGTCTTTGGAAGGGCAGTCATGATAGGCCTCTTTTTGTGAGCACTCCATAGCCTGAGTAATAGTGTCAGGCCTTGGGGCCTCTCCCTAGAGCTGAATCCAAATCTGGGCCTGTTGCTGGACCTCCTTTTTCTCATGCTATTTTCCATGTTTGTCCCTGCAGTTCATTCAGACAGGAATAATTATGGGTCAGAGTTTTGACTGTGGGATGGCAACCCCATCCCTCACTTGATGCCCTGTCTTTCTGCTGGAGGTGGGCTCTACAAGTTCCCTCTCCCCACTGTAGGACATTTCATCTAAGATTCCACCCTTTGAGTCCTGAGTTTCTCTCCTCCCAGGTCTCTGGCACATTCTGGAGAGTACCCCCAACCTCCTATCTCCTGAGGTTGCCTGTTTCCATTCTTTCTGCTGGCCCTCGGGGCTTCAGTCCTGTTACCCCCAACACACACCCAATACCTGATCATGTTCCCTTCTTACCCTCCATGTCCTTTTTCCCACCCAGGTCTCTTCCTTTCTCCCCCTTCCGTGATTGCTTTCTTCTCCCTCCCAAGTAGGATTGAAGTGGTCTCACTTGGACCCTTCTGCTTTTTAACCTTTTTGATTTCTGTGGACAGTATCATGGGTATTCTGTACTTGTTTTATTGGTTATTTCTAAGTGAGTAAGTCTCACAAAACTTACTCCAAACTAGGAAGGTTTCTGTCTCTGTCTCTCTGTCTCTCTGTCTCTCTGTCTCTCTCTCTCTCTCTCTCTCTCTCTCTCCCCCGCTGATCACCTGGACAGGCCCTATACACCAAAACGTTGGAGCATCAGTCTTCAGCCTTCTGGCCCAGGATCATCTGACAGACCTTGGTAATGCAGAATTTTGAAGGGCTGATTACTCTTTTTTTTTTTGAACACTATTTGTCTGTAGATGATATGAGGCAATTCTTGCCTGGTGACTGTCTAGCCACAACTGAAGCAACTCCATTGATGCTCAAGTTCTACTGTCTCCCATTCAACTACAGGAGTGTTAGGATACAGATGCACAGGCTGCATCTATATTTTTACATAGAATTTTGTCTCAGGTCACTAGATTGCATGGCAGGAACTTTTGTCTGCTAAGCCAGCCTCCCTGATCACATCTTAATTTAAAAAAATGTTTACTGGACTTGGCTCCACAATTGTCTCTTTTGTTCTACCAATTTCTTTCCTTCAGATTTTCTGTGTTTTTCTTAGAGGTAGCTTTGTGGTTTACCAAAGTGTATCTTCATGCTTCAGCTAACTGACTTTACCAGTTGTACTTTCTGTTTCTGTTTAGGTCTTTCCTCATTAAATGATTCACCCTCTCTTTGCCTAGAGTTACCTGAAGACCCAGCTGTACCACTCCTGGGCATATACCCAAAAGTTGTTCCAACATGCAATAAGGACACATGATCCACTCTGTTCATAGCAGCTCTATTTATAATAGCCAGAAGCTGGAAAGAACCCAGATGTCCCTCAACAGAGGAATGGATACAGAAAATGTGGTAATTTACATAATGGAATACTACACAGCTATTGGAAAGAATGACTTCATGAAATTCTTAGGTAAATGTATATTACTAGAAGATATCATCCTGAGTGAGATAACTCAGTCACAAAAGAACACACATGGTATGTACTAACTGATAAGTGGATATTAGCCAAAATGAAGTATGGAATACCGAAAATACAACTTGCAGACCATATGAAACCCAAGAAGATGACACCAAAATGTCGATGCTATACTACTACTCAATAGGGGGAAGAGAATAATCTTTGGGAAATAGAGGGAGAGAGAAATCTTGGAGGGAGAGAAGAAGGAGGGGGAAAGGGGGGGTCAGTTCAGATATGAGAGAAGAACAGAGGGTAAGGAATGTGAAAGTAGGAAATGCCAACCAGAGACTGCCCCACCTAGGGATCCATCCCATCTGCTGACACCAAACCCAGACACTATTGCTGATGCCAAGAAGTGCTTACTGACAGGAACCCAGTATAGCTGTCCCCTGAAAGGCTCTGCCAGAGCCAGACCAATAAAGATGCAGATTTAGACAGCCAGACATTGGACTGAACAAGGGGACCCCAATGGGGAAGTTAGGGCAAGGACTATAGGAGCTGAAGGGGTTTGCAACCTCATAGGAAAAACAACAATATCAACCAATCAGAATCCCCCAAAGGTTTCAGGGACTAAACTAGCAACCAAACAATACACATGGAGAGACCCAAGGCTCCAATTACATATATAGCAGCGGGTTGCCTTATCTGGCATCACTGGGAGGGGAGCCCCTTTGGTCCTGTGGAGGCTTGATGACTCAGGATAGGGGAACTCTAGGGCACTGAGGCAGAAGTAGGTGGTTGGGTGGGGGAGCACCCTGATAGAGGCAAGGGGGGGCGAAGAGGGGATAGGGGGTTTGTGGAAGGGAAACTGGCAAGCAGGATAACATTTGTAATGTAAGTAAATAAAATAACTGATAAAAAAAAGTAAAAAAAAAGACAAAAAAGAAAAACAAAACAAAGCAAAGCAAAGCAAAATGTAGGGGAGAGCAATAAAAGTCTAATATTTTTCACAATATATATTTTCGTTCTGTCAGTTTTGTTCCTTAGAGAATCCTGAGTAATACAGACAGCAATGAAATAATTCCACCTGAGTCTAGCTTAGTGATCCAGTGAAATTTGACCTTAAAATAGCAGCACCATCCAAAAGTCCTGCCGTGGCATGTAAGATGAACTTAGTTATCTAAATGAGGTTTCACTCCACTTAACCTTCTACCTCCTACATGCTGTAGCATCCTTAGATCCTTAGCACTTTCCAGGATGATGTACACTAGTCCGAAGAATATACAGCTGGAAGAACCTTACTCTATTGGAACACACAAGTTTAAGAGGTAATAAATGAGAGGAAAGGAAACAAACAATTCACAGTGTATTGTAACTTAATCATTAATAACACATTTCATTAACTTCACTGAGTTTTATTTGTTAAAATCAAGCCACCATGCTCAGACAGCATCTAAGATGGGATTATACAAATGTATGAATGTATTATTGTCCTTTTCTTTTTCTTTTTTATCTTTTTTTTTTTTTTTTTTTGGTTTTTTGAGACAGGGTTTCTCTGTGTAGCCCGGGCTGTCCTGGAACTCAGTCTATAGACCAGGCTGGCCTCGAACTCAGAAATCCGGCTGCCTCTGCCTTCCAGAGTGCTGGGATTACAGGCGTGCGCCACCACGCCCGGCTTTATTGTCCTTTTCTATAGACAGTCACTGTGGTGAAACTGTGGGTGAAGTTTCTGACATTGCTAGGAGACACAATCTCACATAAAACTCCCTGATTCTGTGTTTTTTTTTTTTTTTTTGAGACAGGGTTTCTCTGTGTAGCTCTGGCTGTCCTGGAACTCACTCTGTAGATCAGGCTGGCCTCGAACTCAGAAATCTGCCTGCTTCTGCCTCCCAAGTGCTGGGATTACAGGCATGCGCCACCACTGCCCAGCAATTCTGTGGTTTTTAAAATTGTTCTACCCTTTGAGACTTAGGTGCAGTAGCTCTTTTATAGATTTATTCATTGGGAGTAGACTCTTTAATCTGAATTTTGATTGTTGGGGTTTTCTGTAATGATCTTTGTCTGTCACATAAATAAGTTTCCTTGATGAGGGGCAAGGGCTACACTTATCTGTGTGTAAATATACACACATTTATTGTGTAGTTAGGGATTAAGCTGGTTTAGTAAAGTTCCAGTTATAGGCTCTCCTTCAGGGTTCATGACCCCAGTAGCTGGCTGGGTTTCTAGTACCAGCCATATCTGACTTTTATTATCCAAATTCAAAACTGGAGGTAGCTCTTTCCTGTGTTTTTCTCTAGAATCTACATGGACTCATTCATAGCCTCTAATCTTGAGTGGCACAGTAAAATGTATCTCCGATCTCCCCTAAAAAGCAGCCAGTAAATATGAAATGAGATTTGAGATTGAATACAGGTGCTATGGTTTCGAGCTGTTTGTTCTTTACCCTACACTAAACAGTTGATCAAGCATTGGAGAAAGGCTTATGTGCAGTGACCTGAATATAGGCATTCAGAAGAAGGATCATAGCCTAGCAGCAGCAGGCCAAAATAAGAAGACAGAAGAACTCCTGAAGTGGAAAAGAAATACCAGTGAACATTTGTCTGTTATTTTTTCTATAGCAGATGTGCTGCTCAGTATTATATTTATATTCTTCCATTTCATTCTTTCAACACACAATTGGGACATATTATGTTATTAATATTGCTGTTTTATGGATAAGGAAACTGAGACTCAGATTAAAAAGTCTTGGTTAGGTTCTATATCTGATAAATGATACAGCTGGGATTTTCAATTTGGGGTATCTTTTAATATTTTTTTATTACTTTTAAAATACTTTGCATATATGGTGTGTGTGTGTGTGTGTGTGTGTGTGTGTGTGTGTGTGTATTCATGTGCCAATACTAGCAATACTGGCTTTACATGGGGTCTTGGAATTCTAAATTAAACAGATCCTCACTATTTTGTGACAAGTCCTTTACTTATTGAGCTAGCTTCCCTACTTCTCCAAGTTAGATATCTTTCTCTTAAGAAAAGAACACATGGCCGGGTGGTGGTGGCGCATGCCTTTAATCCCAGCACTTGGGAGGCAGAGGCAGGCGGATTTCTGAGTTCGAGGCCAGCCTGGTCTACAAAGTGAATTCCAGGACAGCTGGAACTATACAGAGAAACCCTGTCTCGAAAAACCAAAAAAAAAAAAAAAAAAAGAAAGAAAAGAACACATGACACAGATGCTGATCTGTAGCTATGCTACATGGTGCTGGTTGGTGGAGGATACTCAGAGACCTGCCTGCTGCCACACGATAGGTGCTGGAGGGAGAAGATGTCCAGAGACCCATACACCATCATGCTGAATGAGTGGGCTGTAGATATACAGAGACCTGCTTTCCATTGGTCAGAAAGCATCCACAGCAGGAACTACTACAATGTGTAAGTTTGTGGCAGGCAGATGGGAGAGAAAGAGAATCTGAACCATTCGAGCATTATGAAGAGTGATAGGACGTACGACAGGAGGATAGAGAGGAATACAGTGTGAGTAGCCAGCACTGAGACCTGAGGCCATGGTGAAGTCCCAGCCTGTGCTGCCACTGAAGGTCTTGTCTTGGTCCATGGCCATGTTTTTTTATTTAATTTTATTTTTTATTAGAAACATTCTTTATTTACATTTCAAATGATTTCCTCTTTCCTTGTCCCCCCTGAAAGTCCCATAACCCATCTCACTTCCTCCTGTTTCCCCAATCAACCCCCTCCTACTTCCCTGCCCTAGCATTCCCCTACATTGCTGCATCGAGCCTTTCCAGGACCATAGGCCTCTCCTCCCTTTGATGTCTAACAAGGCCATCCTCTGCTGCCTATTGGCAAGGTTCAGTATGGATGTGCGTGACTCATATGACCACAAGAGATTGTGTAGAATTCTTTGGTCTGGGCAGCCTCCTGGGAACACATAGATATCCAAAGGCTGTGCAGAACTGGCTCTGCTCCTTACTAGCTGCAGCACTCTGGAGACCTGGCCGCCCCCCTTTTCACAGAAGTGTGGGCCCTGCATCTTGCCTGGGCAACAGAGTGAAGCTGGTCTCGATGGTGAAGGCGTGGGTGAGTCAGTTCCGAGTATGTGATAACTGGAAGGCTGGCTTAGCCCCTTGAAGGCTGCAGCACTTGGAAGAGTGGGCCCTGTCCTTCCACTGGGCAGCATAGTGGAGCTGACTGGTGGCTTGGGTGCAGGTGAGCTGTACCAAGCCAGACCAGTGACATGTTACAATGAACATTTATTTTCAAGTGAAGATGTGTGGACAGAGTGGTATAGTGTGGGACATACTGTGACACACAACAGCTTCTATGACAAGATATTCTCTATAATTTGTTTTTTTTTTGTTTATTTTGTTTGCTTGTTTTTTAATTTTCTTTTGGTGGAAGTTTCTAGGGTGAAGGGTAGATACTAGGAGACAGGGAGATGAGTAGCACTGTGATGCATGATGTGAAACTTAGAAAGAATCTGTAAAAAGTTGAAGAAAGGATTAAAAGATATATATATATATATATATATATAAATTCAAGATTAAAAGATATATATGTATATATATATATATATCTTTTAATCTTGAATTACCCCTCTAGAACATTTTCTTTTATTAAAAACTGGCTTAAAAAAAGCCTTTGGAAATCTAGGTCATCTAACATCTTAGTAGGTCCTGTCATGATTTCTCTTAGAAAACAATGAAATGAGTGCTATGAGTATCTATGTGGTATTTGTATCTTAGACAAGAATATATGGAGCTAAAATCTTCTACCTTACAAGTTATATACCCGAGAAATGGTGAGACCAATAACATCTGCAGAAAGAGGTTTTAGCTAAAAGATTTATCAAACTGGGTCTTTCATAGTCCAGTGGAAGCTTTGTTGCTTGGCAACGGGTTTTAGAGAGAGTGTGATCTGATCCAATTGACAAGCCCAAATCATAAATAAACAACTATATATATATTATATTTTATATTTTAAATCAGCTTGTGTGTCATATAAAGTCATTGTTCTCTAATAGCTGAAGTCAGATTTCTGACTATTTGTTTTCCTGTAACTTTTATATCCACTGACTAAAGTTACTTATCTCCTAGACATCAGTTATGTCTATAGTTTGCAAAAACTTATATATTCTATTACATATGTAATTTTTGCAAATAAAATTTGCAATCTTTTCCAAATTTCTGGGTTAGTATGGTTTCTCATCAGAAAATATGAATTTTAGCTTCTTTATCCTAAGAAGCACAGAGGGAAGTTTTTAGATGATGGATAGATACTCAGATTGTGTGGCCCCTTCTTCCTACATCCAACCTGAATAGTATATAGTTGAATATAGTTTCAGTTGCTTTTCCTGGAAGCTGATATACTTACAAACACTAAGGACAACCCTACCCTATCGTTTTGAGATAAGTTATCACTTATCTGGCTGGTCTTAAACTCAGTAATTTCCCTGCCACTGGTTCTTGAGTGTTGGCATTATAGGTGTCAGTCACTGTGTCTAGGTTTGATTCTCCTCACTTACCTGTTAGATATGTTCTATGAGTGTAGTTCTGGTAAATCTAGACATTCCACTAAACAGGACAGTAAGGGAATATTCTAATGAAGGTCAAGGGCAATGAATCTGGGGGGAAGGGTTGAAAGTTGAGCCTGAGTGTTACCTCCTTCTGAGGATATCTTTAGCTTCCATATTTTCTTCTACTCAAGGTTTAAGAGCTTCTAAGTGGCAGATCCAAGACCTGATCCAGGTTTATGAACTCAGAATCAAACTCTATTTTACAACCATAGATCCTCCTATTACTCAGCTGACAAGGGTCTATTGTCATTTTGATGATTTACTATTTACTCTGGAATCACATTTGTGGTTCTTTGGGAAATTACTAAATAATATGTAAGTATCTTCTGCTTTGAAGATACACTGAAGGAAGAAGACCATTCATTAATGACTTGTGTAGATTTCAATCATATCCAGATGTGCTTCATAAAATGATGAAGCTAATAAATATGATTGTGACTTTTCATTATAAATCAGAAGCATTATCATGATTATGGAATTAATTCCATATACATTTAAGTGGTACCCCTTAACAATCTAAAACATACATTTACATGAGTGAAATAATTACTGAACCAATTTAGTAGTTAAGAGAAATCCACATTCCCATCAATGGAAGACAAATTAAGTAAATCATAAGTTGGCTCATTTAAGTACCTTACAGATGTTCAAAAGAAAGATAATCTATGTGCACTAAGCTGAAAATAATTTCCAAGATATATGTTTAAGTGAAAAGGGCACTGGAAGAACCTTTCAGTATCCTAAGCACTGTATGGTATTTGTGTTCCCATATGCTATCTTCAGAACAGACAGGGTGAACACAGAGGTGAAGGGAGAGTCCCAAGACATTCTCTTGTTATTAATTTTGTTATTAGTATGTTTTAATGGTTCACATAATTAAAATTTTAATTGGAATTGCTTGAAAATAAACAAATATATCCCTTAATAAACATTACATCATAATCATGCAGGAAAATAACATCACATGGCTATAAAACACTATATATTGATTCATGATTATTATGTTAAAAAATAAACAGCACTCAAGAAAATAAAAATCACATTTTCTCATATATAGATTCTAGAAGAAATGACATGAAAATATAAGGAATGTGATTAGGGAACAGAGAGTGGGTATATGTAATTAATGAGAGGAAAATGGTCGATGAATATGATAAAAACTTATAATGTGTATATATGATATCATTATAACAAATTTATGATTTTATATAATTAACACTTGCTAAATATATATATAGACCCTATGTTTTAGTTGTATATATTCAAATGACAAAGAGATCTACAAATAAGTCTTAAAAGTTACTTAAGTAGGTGATTATGGATGCTAAAATGAACATTGATGTTTTGTAGTCATAGAGGTATTATAAAAATAATAAATTCTTTTTCTATCACTAGAAATCAAGATTTTCAGTATTGAAGAAGTATAAGCTCCAAGTCAAAGAAGCAAAACCTTTGTAATCTTTAGTGTGGACAGAAATATGCAACCTGAATGTAACCTTTTTCCATAAAATGTAGCCAAATTTGTCCACTGACATCTTCCAGAATCAATGACAACTCTAAGGCAATGAGTTCTTCTAGCACCAAACTGTACTGCAAAGTATTATACCTGAATAGAAAGAATCCTGAAGGCTCCTTGGAGAAATGACAGATTCTTTGTCTCAAGCAGAAATTGGGCAAGATGAGCATGAAACTATTTTTTTGTATAGGAAGGCAAAAGGTACTAGGAAAATTACTCTTACCAAAGTGGTACTATAAATATAAAAAACTGTATCATTATGAATACATAATTTTATAATGATAATTTAAAAATTAATGTTTCTAAAGCTACCATCAAAATTGTGGGCTGAACATTCATAGACAGAATGGTGAATCAACCTTTTGTTTTGACTTTCCTGAATCAGTTGTATGTGCAGGTAGATAATAGTTTTTGAAGGAACCTTTCTCTTTGTTGAAAAAAAATCGTTAATGAAGGCATAATGGAATTAGAATATTTTTATAAGTGTTATAGAAGTCATCAATGAAAATAGTAGCCATAAGTAAATACTAAATAATTATGTGAAAGATCAACAAATTCACAATATAACAATTAGACTTCTAGCCTATGAAGCCAAATGGTTATTCTTACATCTGACATCTTAGATAAAATTGAAACTGACTTGATCCAAGTCTCAAGAGCTACCAGCTAATCTGTAGAACATGGATGGGCTTATGATATATGGTAGGAGAAATTTAAATAAGAAAATGGCATTTCAGATTTTGGCCAAATCAAGTGCCATAAGGAAAAGCTTAAAGAATTTCCTTTAAAATTTACAATGAGACACTGTTTATTCACACAGTTGGTATTTGATATAGTATTTGTATTCTGTTTAAAAAATATTTTATGTATATGGATATTTTTAATGCATGTAGATCTGTGTACCATGTGTATTCCCGGTTCCTGCTGAAGCCAAATGAGGTTGTTAGAATAGTGAGTCACCATGTGGGTACTGGGAACTGAACCTTGGTCCTCAAGAAGAGCAGCAAGTGATTTAAATCACTGAGTCGTTTCTCCAGCCCCAGAATTTGGATTCTTATATAGAGCAATAGACAAGAGAAAATATGGAAAGATATAAGCAGGAAAAGACAATCCAAATAATCTTTATTTGCATGTGATAAGATTCTATACTTAAAAGACTGTGAAGATCTAACATGTATAAAATCTGGAAGATCCATCAAGAAAACTCAAAGATTCCTAAGCGTTTTAAGCAAAGTAACAAGGTACAAAATGAACACATGAAAGTCAGTTGTTTTTCTTGATATCCATAGAGAACTTGGGGAGAAAAATCTGGAGGAAAAATCCTCTTCCTGAATGGCTTTAAAGAAAATACACCTAGGAAGAAAATCATACAAAGAGATCAAATGATGAACCATTTTCACAATGAAACATTTTAAGCAATGCTTTAAGAATTCCAAAGGATGTGTTTTGATCATATTTACCCCTTGCCTAAAAGATCCATCTGTATCCCCACCAACCATCAAACTTCATCTCTCTCTCTCTCTCTCTTTCTTTCTCTCTCTCTCTTCCTCTCTTCCTCTTCCTCCCCTCCCTCTTTACCTCCTTCTCCCCCCCCACATACATACACACTGCCTTTCTCCCTATTGAGTTCAGTTTGTATCAGCCCACTATCTTAGGCATGAGGTCAACTTTTAAACAAAGAGAGAAATTGAAAGAGACATTAGAAAGTGAAAAGACTTCCATGGTCATGAACTGACAAATTAATTGTAGAGGAATTTCTCCCTAATTGATTAAATAATAAAGATGAAAAGAAGCCAATCACTGGGCAAGAAGGAGGTAGACCTTCAGGGTCTGAGAGAGGAAGAAGGAAGGTAGGAGGAGGGGTGTTCCTTTTAGACTGCTGGGGCAAAGCAGACAAGATGTATGCTGGGACCTGTTAGTTCAGGTGGTGGAATCCACCAGGATCCACCACTGAAAGATTTCTAACATAGAATAAATAGTTGGTGAATTTAGGTGCTAGATTCCACACCCAGAGACTGTGCTATCTGTTGATTCTAAACTACGTTTGACTGGTGTTTTCCATTTTGCATCAATTCAACTGAGCTCCTGGGAAAGGTAACCACAGTGGAGCATGGGTTTGTAAGAGTGCACCCCCAGGTAACTGTGGAAATTTGGGATTGCTTATAGGTTTGGCAGCAGCCAGCTTGCAGGGCTAGAAGACTGGGACATGACAAGCAAACCGGGAGAAGTTGGGTGGACACCATATGGGGTTAGCCTTGGAGGCGTAGAGACTGCCAGGGCAGCCTTAGTGGAAGATGTGCAACTTTGAAACAACTAGAGGAAAACATAAGGAAAACACCTCAAGATATCTGTAGAGACAAGTATTTTCTGTATGGGATTTTAAAGGTTAAGGAAATAATAACAAGAATTGACAAATGGGATTGCATCAAAATAGACAGTTTCTTTACAGCCAAGGAGAATCTACTAGCACTTTCCTAGACAAGCATATTTTCTATCTATCTATCTATCTATCTATCTATCTATCTATCTATCTATCTATCTATCTATGTATGTATCTCTCTCTATATATATATGTATATATACATATATATATATCTTTATTTATTTATATGAGTACACTGTTGCTGTACAGATGGTGTGAGCCTTTATACGATTGCTGGGATTTGAATTTAGGACCTCTGCTTGCTCTGGTCAAACCAGCTCACTTCCTTCACTCCACTCAGCTTGCTCAGTCCCTGCTCGCTCTGGCCCAAAGATTTATTACTATAAATAAGCACACTGCAGCTGGCTCTGGCTACACATGTGGCAGAGGATGGCCTTGTCGGGCATCAGTGGCAGGAGAGGCCCTTGGTCCTGTGAAGGCTTAATGCCCCAGTGTAGGGAAATGCCAGGGAGGGAAGGCAGGAGTGGGCGGGTGATGGGGGAGCACCTATATAGAAGCAGGGTAAGGGGAGATGGGATAGAATTTTTCTGGAGGGGAGACCTGGAAAGGGGACAACAGTTGAAATGCAAATAAAGAAAATATGCAATAAAAGAAAAAATAAAGAATCCTCTCTATAGAGAAATTTGAAACCATTACAGAAAAACACAACTGGACACAATGCAAAGATCAAAGGATTGTGGGAAGCCAACTATATAGGCAGCACAGCTCCAGCATCTATGGCTCAGGGAAGATCATGGTAGAAGTGTGGAAAGACTGTAAGTGCCAGAATACCAGGAAGTCTGTGAGATGCTTTAACTGATTTACCCTGGAGATGGCTGCACAAAGAAGGCTTGAACAGTGACACTATCAGCATGCTAATGCAGAAGGAAGAAAATCGCATGGGGTCCTGCTCCTATTCAAAGAGCAAGAGGCAAGCAATGACTGATCAGAGGGAGAGAATTAACCTGCGTGATGAGTACCCCCAATTGGTTACTCAATACAAAGTGGTCAACCCTGAAGCAATATACCCACAAGCAACAGACGGAGACTTTGCAGACTGTATTTGTATATTTGTGCATATCAATGTAACAATAATAATCAAAGAAAATGAGGCTATTAATTTGAGAGGTGAGGGGATGAAAGGGCTTGGGGTAAGAGACCAGGGAGGGGCTGGAGGAAGGAAAGGAAAAGAGGGAAATAATGTAATTATATTTTGATTAAAATGCATTTAAAATATTGATACACAAAATAAAAATTGGCCCAAGCACACATAAATTATTCTGTTGATAAAAATTTCATATTGATAAGGGCATTGTTATTCCATCATCACATCAAAATTCATGTATATATTTGCATATAATATAGAGGTATTATCTCTGACATGTGAGCTAGTTTGAAGTTGCCATTGTTTATTTACTGTGATAAACATCCCAAGCTAACTATTCCTTTGATTCCATTACATAAAATGGCTGGACTGACAGCATTTGAATTTATTTCCTTCTAATTAAAAAGGCAAAATATAAACAAATATCCCCTTTTAATGCTCGACAGTACTTGACCTCCTTCTATTTCAATAAGCAAAATCTGGACGCCTGTCAGTTTGATGTTTTATTAAAGGTCAGATTGCAGTTTGTTACAAAAAAATCTTAGAATGGTAGCAATAATAAAGCTTGCATTTCAGAGCAAGCATAGTTGTCAACAGTAATTAGCAGATGAATTAAAATGTTCCTTTGGTGTTTTTATCGTTCCATTATTTGGGTATTTTACTTTAAACATTTTGATTCAGTTCTGCATATGTGCTGTGGGCTATCCTTCCTCATTTTTTCCCTTTCCACACTCTGTTTTTCCTGAATGATTTTGTTCACATCTTAAAACTCAGTTGCAATATCACCTTCCATGGACACAATTTTTTATTACCTTTAATTTACTTTGTCTCTGTCTCTCTTTATGCCTCTCTCTCTCTCTCTCTCTCTCTCTCTCTCTCTCTCTCTCTCTCTCTCTCTTTCTGTGTGTATGTCTGTCACAGTCTGTCTGCAGACATCAAAGGACAACTTTTAGGATTCATTTCTCTCCTACCACATGTTTTGGGGCTATCTTGTCAGCCCCTTCTATGGATTTCTTAATAATGATGCTGTTCACTTAAGGGCCACTGATAAGCCCCACATGTTCTAATAGCTTTACATCAAAAACAATTTGGTAACTAGTGTTAAGAAAGGTGCCATTTTGCATCCACTTATAAACTGAAGACCAGAGAGACCTCAATTCTCACAAGAAAGGGAAGAAGGTGTAAAGTCAATTTATACAAGGGGTATCTGTGACAGTGTCCAATGTTCTAGTCTCCAAGGGACTGATAACTTGCCCCAAAATCTTCACTCTTAGTTCTAAACCCAGGACAGTCACAGGCAGATTGGGACATTGTCCCAAGTAGTTGTTGCCCTGCAGTGAAGCTAACATATTTGGACCACAAAATGGTATTTCTTTCTACCTGGGCCTGGAAGAAGGATATAGAATGAAACCAGACATTGCCTTTAGTTAGCTCAGTTCCCAAGCTTCTGGAGACTATTGCCATTTGGTGCTTGCTTTAAGAACAGGAAGTCTGTCTGATAAATGCTGAGTAAATTGTGTGTTTGCAGATTCAATCTTATTTTAAATGTAAGTTGGGTATTTAAAAAAGAAAATAGTCCCTTGAAGGCATACTGTTTACATAAATGTCAAATTTTTGCTTTTTGGTGCTCTGTTGACCTACCTACATTTTTGTCCATTATGAAAAGGTGGCAGCAGCATAGGGATGCAGGTACAGAGAAAAGAATTACTGAGTAAATTCAGTGTGAAGAGAATTCATGCTTGCCTCCAAGTAATGATGCTCATCCATGAACAAAACACAGACATCAGTTGCCTTGATCATGAACTTTTCTCTGAAAGGAGATCTTCTAGTTTACAATATAATAGGATGTTTTATTTTTTTATTCCATACCTTTATAACAACTGTATAGCTTATTTTAGAATGCTATGATCTGATAATTCAGCTTTTCAATAGACTATACTATATAGTAAAATTACTCCCGTAGTTAAAGTCCCCTTTCTATCGTCAAACCAATTTGCAAGTGTAATTAAACTATGGGAGAAATTGTGTATCTGACATATAACACAACCTTCTGTATAATTGTCACCAAATGCCTGTATCCTTTTCTTTGTCTCAGTCTTTTATTATAAGAAAGCCCTCGGTGTAAGTCTCAGGGATGGCTTTCTTGAAATATTAAGAAAATTTTAAATTCTTCAGTGGTCAATACTTTATGAACTGTTTTATGATTTGGTCATGTAGAGTGGCACATGTCAACATTTTGATCTCTGTATGATGATTGTCTGATGACACTCTGAGTGTCAGAATATCCAGAGAGTGTTCTCAATTGCATATGCCTTTGGGGTCCTCTTTTTTGAGTATGAAGACAACTTTATGAAGGGTTGTTATAAAGATGGAGATGAAGCTGCCATCTTTACATAATGGAGAAAAATGTGGGTAGATCAACAGAGCACCGTGAAGCAAATTTGACATTTATGTAAATAGTATGTATTTAAGGGCCTGTTTTCTTTCTTAATTACCCAACTTATATTTAAAATAATATTGAATCTGCAATCACACAATTTACTCGGCATTTATCAGATAGACTTCCTGTTCTTAAAGCAAGCACCATATGGTAATAGTTTTCCCCAACAATTAGGAAACACAGTGTCATCACATCAGATGTCAGAACATTATTTGTGGTTTCATAAAATTTTAATCCGCTATTTCTAATATTAAATTATTTTTCCTAGACATTTATAGTCCCATAAAATGTAGAAATGGCAAATTTCTTCTTGATCTTCATAATTATTACCATTGTTTCTATCTTAAAGGGATATAAATTTAATCAGAAATAATATATACCTCCAGTTTTGTAGACCCTGAACAGAGAAACCGTTCTCCTCCCGGGTGGGGGGGAGGGGAATGATTGGGGAATAGTTGGGGGGAGAGGAATTATGGGACATATGGTGGGGGGTAACTGGGAAAGGGGAAAGCCTTTGGAATGTAAACATAGAATATAGAAAATAAAAATTAAAAAAAAACTAGAAAGAAGAAAATACAAATATTGTATGCCAAAACTTGATTCAAAATACTCATAATAGAGTGAGTGTTTCTTTCTATGCTATTAGCATTTACCTCTGGAGTTTTAAAAATTTTATAGAATTTTGTTATATTAAGCATGTATAATATAATCCAGTTTAGTACTTTTGTAAGTTATCATTTGTATATTTAAATGGAGCATTATGAAATAATTGAGATCAAAATTTATATATCCATAATATTATATTTGGATTTAATATATAAATCTAATTTCCATATTGAAATACATTTGTAGGTTTAGCCCAAACAAGTCTGTTAGTCTGGAATGATTTAGTTTCCAAGTAGTCTTTGATTACTTAAACATTAGGTCTCATTATTTTGTTGAAAGGCTCCATCTTCACAAGATTTCAACTCACCCTGATGAGTTCTACAGATGGCTTAGTAATTCATAACAGGGATGACTTAAATTGTCATGTTCCAAATGGGTTTTCACTCTCTTTGCTTCTTACAGGCGTTTAAATAAATATTTTAATTGTGTGTCTAAAGTATTTTGCCTGCATGTTTAACTGTGCACATCTTGTGTGCCAGATGCCCGCAAAGGCCAAAAGAAGGCACGGATCTTCTGGAACTATAGTTAGAGATGGCCTGGAGGTACTATGTGGGTGTTAGGAAGAGAAGCCAGATCCTCTACAAGAGTGGAAGTTGCTCTTAACTTCTGAGCCATTTCAGCATCACCTTTACATGCTTGTTTCGTAAGAATAATCATGTAGGATAGCCTCAGCTCATGCCTATTTCTCTAGAAAAAATAATCACAGGACCCTTCTTCATTTTTCGATTTGGTCAATTATGTCTGATATTTAGATCTTTATAAATGAGAATGAAAATTACTTAGCTCTCATTAAGTGGAATGTGAGTGCAGACAATACAATCATTGTCATCAGAAGAAGACATCACCTAGGCAAGTTTCAATTGAAGAATAAATCATAGTAAGGTTATGAGCTACACTGGTACTAGAAATAAGATTTACCAAGGACCAAGAAATTATAGACTTGGAGACACCCAGGGTCCCTTGTGGATGAAATTTCATAGATCATTCCTAGTAAGGACATGTTATTGAATAGTTGAGTCATAGGTTACTAATAAAGTAGTCCTACAGGAACTGAGTTGGTCCAGCCTGGTGAGTTAGTTTGAGAATGAGGAATCTGAGAAAGGTCGATCTTTAAAATGTTTTAAAATGGATTTTTAGGTTAGCCCTTCATGTTCACAGCCCATTCTCTGCTTCCACAGTTTCTACTGTGTGTTGTAAGCCTTGTACACCTATATGCCCTACCTTGTGTTAGGTCTTTCCTGCTCCCTAATTCTGCAGTCTCCTTAGTGTGTTCTAAGCACTCATATCTTAATATATTGTTTCTTTGCTTTGTATTTTCAGCATCTTGACATTCTAAATGCTTCTTGTATTTGATGGCTATTTTTCACAAGATTTTGCAAAATTTCTACTATCATTTCCTTAAATAGATTTGCTATGCCTTCAGTGTTTATGTGAGCTCCTTCTTCTATCATACACACTTTTTGTGACCCCCTCTTTCTCCCTAGATTTTATTGGCCACCAGCCTGAGGGGGGAAAGGGAATAGACGTGGGGAGCAGGGTATGGACAGGCATGCATATGGGCATAATGGCTTCTGGAGACCATTGCACTGAGACAAGGCTACTTTATTGTTTCAGGGATAGGTTATATAAGGCGATTTTTTTAGAGGTACAGGTGGAAATGGCTAATTAGTCATAGCATCAGGTGAGCAGGAAGGGATAATTGGTACAGTACAAAATTATCATGGAGGTGGGAAGCCAGAGTGGGACATGTGTGTTGGGTTATACATCTTTGCAGAGGGTTCTGAACAAGGTCACTTTTCAGCCAAGACCAGCCAAGGCCAGCTACCCGTATTCAAGGACACTCTCCAGACAAAGATATGTAGAGTCAGGGTAGTCCCACTGAGAAAAGAACTCCCCCTTTTTGTGCCTAGCTCAGAAAACCACTAGTTCTTGGGGGCTATGGTAATAGTAAGGTTCCCCAACATTTTTCAGTTTGCTTTCTTTGTAGTCCTACAGAGTTCTTGGACATTGTAGTCACACTATCTTCTGTATTTTTTCCTTATTAGTGTTTGAGTAAAGTATTTAGAATTACCTTCCATCTGATTCTCTTTCAAAAATCTGCTTGCTTGAGTCCATTAGTGATAATTTCCACTGTGTTTACTTGATTCATTGAGTTTGTTATTTTCAACATTTCTATTTTTTTTTTCGAGACAGGGTTTCTCTGTGTAGCTCTGGCTGTCTTGGAACTCACTCTGTAGACCAGGCTGGCCTTGAACTCAGAAATTCACCTGCCTCTGCCTCCCAAGAGCTGGGATTACAAGCGTGCACCACCACCGCCTGGCAACATTTCTATTTTTTAAAGTCTCATTTCCTTGCAGAATTTTTCTTTCATGTTCATGATGTTTTCATCAGTATTGCTGTATTTTTGTCCACATGTTGTTTTTTTCCTCCATGCTTTTGACTTTTCTTTCCAAGACCTGGATTGAACTAGCCCATTTGTTCATATCCTCTTTGAGGTCTGATCTTTTTTACTAGTACACTTCTGAAATCCTCATCTTGTATTTTACCTATCATTGAATCAAGTAGTTGAGCTTTGATCTTTAAGTGGAGTCCTGTTGCCTTGATTTTTCATATTTATAGTACAACTCCATTACTGAAGGATCACAAATAGAAATTGATGAAAACCAATTTCAATATTTGCATTCCAAAATGCTCAATTTTGAGTTATTCTTCCTCAAGCCTGCTTGTTTTAAAAATTTAAAGTTAAAAATTTCATTTTTGTTTGAACATTTTATTCTTGGAGAATAATCAGCTGTTACAGTTTCAAGGAAAATTTTCTGCTCAGAATTCTCACCCTTCTTTTTTTTAATTTTTATTTTCTATATTCTATGTTTATATTCCAAAGGATTTCCCCTTTCCCAGTTCCCCCCACCATATGTCCCATAATTCCTCTCCCCCCCAACTATTCCCCAATCATCCCCCCCCCCCACGATTTCTCTGTTCTGGGTCTACAAAACTGGATCCAATCTTTTCAGGCCCAGGGTCCTTTCCTTTCTTCTTCTTGGGAATCATTTGATTTGCTAATTGTGCCTTGAGTATTTAGGGCTTCTGAGCTCATTAATATCCACTTATCAGTGATTGCATTTCATGTGCATTCTTTTGTGATTGGGTTAATTTCACTCAGGATGATATTTTCCAGGTCTAACCATTTACATACAAATTGCATGAATTCATTATTTTTAATTGCTGAGTAGTATTCCATTGTATAAATATACCACATTTTCTGTATCCATTCCTCCTTTGAGGGATATTTGGGCTCCTTCCAATTTCTGGCTATTATAAACAAGGCTGCTATAAACATAGTGGAGCATGTGTCTTTATTGTATGCAGGGGAATCCTCTGTGCTGAGACTACAAGTGAGTCTATCCTCCATTCCCCAAATTGACTTTCCAATGATATATCCTAGATCTTGCTTTTAAATTACTTATAGTCTTAACTCAATATGGTTTAACTAAAACAGTGCACATAAGCCTTAAAGTTTAGACAGTATTCATATTATTAAATGTTTGTGGAATAAATTATAAAAGTATGGTAAATTTTTAATGGAACTCAATTGTTCCTTTAATTATTCAGTAGAATAGTTTTGAAGAAGATGAAGACAAAGATGAAGAAGAAGAAGAAGAAGAAGAAGAAGGAGGAGGAGGAGGAGGAGGAGGAGGAGGAGAAGAAGAAGAAGAAGAAGAAGAAGAAGAAGAAGAAGAAGAAGAAGAAGAAGAAGTCTAAGACTCATGTTTTCATTTGCTTTTATATAATATAGCCATCCAATCACAAGAATGGTCTCATTTTAGTACTTGGTGTTGCTAGTCAAAATCATCCCCCACCCAACTTTGTCCCATTTCAGATATAAAAGCTAGGAAATGAACTGGATTAGGTGAGTATAAGTATATGACTTGAGAGATTTCTAGCTTCCTTTTTCTTGAATAGCTCCATATCCCCATCCTTGATTAGTGTGCCAGTCTTAGTTCTTAGACCCTACTGCATAAAAGATGAAATCACAGGTTGGGCAATCTTAAGTCACTGATACTGTGCTGAGATTCCATTTATGCTCTACAGACATGGCTTGAGGTGAGATAGGGGACAGCTCCAAGTGTGAGAGGAGGGACACAAAGCAGCATAGTCTATTATACAGAAAAATGTCCCTGGTCTCATCAATTCTCATTTTTTAGACTATTATGCTAAAATTTTACCACCTCCCCTTGTGGAGTTTCCATTTGGCACTTTTAATGGGGAATTGAGATAAACAAACTGTAGTATACTTGTATGGTGAACTGCTTTTTAGCAAATAACATAAAAACAGCAGGCACAAACCAAAACTAAATACATTCTGTGTGGCCGACTCACATGAAACATAGACAAATCTTGAAAGAATTACCTTGAACAACAGAAGGCAGGCAGAAAGCGTACAAATTATATTATTCAACATATGTGAGGTTTTAATCAGGTCAAAACAGTCAGAATGTGGTTGTTTGTGGCGAGGGAAGGAGTCTGACTGCAATAATGCTGAACTGAGGGTTGGACTATTCCATTCCATGTTTGAATGTGGATATACCAGGATATATACAGTTAATCAAGATTACAGTTTAGTTTTATGTATATTATATGTAAATTATATCTCTATAAACAATTTATGTGTACTTAGAACTTGGATTTTTAACACAACATGTACTTTTTCTTAGTTTTAGTTTGTTCTTTGGGAATTTCTTAATATGCATTTTGATCATATTCCCCTTCCTCCAAATGTTTCCAGATCACTGCTTTTTTCAAACAATGTTGTTTTTAAACCCATTAAGGACCATTTGACCTGTTCATATATACTCTAAGATGGGTAGTCTTTCAATGGAGTGTAGACCTACCGGAGACAAGACTTTTAAAGAAAACAGGATCTTCCTCTTCCCGTAGCTATTGATTGCCAATAGGTTCTTAGCGAGGGGTGGACTTTATGCTCACCTTTTCTCTCCATGTGGTGTTTTTGACTGGTTTGAGCTTGTATAGGTCTTGTACATATTGTTACAATTTTTATGAGATCATATGTAAAAAAACTGACCTGCTAAGTTCAGAATGGCCATCACCACCCTGAACATGCACAATTTTAGCTGATCTCAGAAGCTAGGTAGGGTGGGGCCTGGCTAGAATTATATGGGAAACATTAAGTGTTTTTGGAATAGGATTTTCAGAATATTGGTGTCTTAGTTGGCTTCTCTTGTTGTAAAGAGAAACCATGACCATGGCAACTTCTATAAAAGAAAATATTTCATTTGAATTGGCTTACATATCAGAGGTATAGTCCATTGTGATCATGCTGGAAAGCATGGCAGCATACATGTAGACATGGTGCTGGAAAAGTAGCTAAGAATTCTACATCTGGATCAGCAGGCAGCAGAAAGTGACACCAGGCCTGGCTTGAGCATCGGAGACCTTAATGCCCACCCTGAGTGACACAAGTCCACACCTCCAACAAGGCCACACTGCCTAATAGTGCCATTCCATATGGGCCTATGGGGGCCAGCTTTATTCAAGCTGCCACAACTCATATGGGAAACACTGAAGCCAATTGTATAAAATATATTATTGGCTATCCGTCACTTTCAAAATCATCTTCGGTTTCTGTTTAACATTTTATTCTATCAGAATGGATTAGAAATGATCTTTTTGTCCTCAGTATTTGCTAGCATTATTTTTTCTTTTCTGCTTTTATTCAATCATCAATAGAATGCTGAAAATCTGGCCTCTATTTTCTTTCAGGTTGACGCCAGCTATACAAAAACTTCTTCTCCTTAATATTTTATACCTAAGCATATTAGTCTACAGTAAACATACCTCAAATTTACATGATATAAATGCCATAAATAGTTTATTAAATATGGTGTTGACCTGAAAGTATACCACTCTATGCCTGGTTTCTCTATTTTTTTTGAGTTATCAACATTTTAAAATATATATATTCATTATCAAAATAAAATATGTGAACTTGAGACATCTTTCAACCCCATTGTTGATATTTTAAATGTCATGGACTTCTTTTATGCACCTTATCTTTAAAAACTATATTTTAGTTTCTATTCACACTTGTATATGCTGTAAAGAACACTTATCAAACTACAACCCTTTGCCCTTTGAAGATACCATTAGATAAAGTAGAAAGGGCTTCAAATCTTCCAGAAATATGGCAGACAGAGCTGGTAAGGAAAATCAAATTCTACCTTTAGAAAAAGGCAGAGATGCTAGAAAAAAAGTGAAGTAACTATTTTCTATACATTTGAGCTTGAAAGAAAAATGAGATTCTCCTGATATAAGAATCAAAGAGGAAACAAGAGCAGAGCACTCGGCAGTAGCTGACGTGCTCATTGGATTGTTGGCTTCTGCATGCTGCAAACTGCTCTCTGATGCCATCATAGAGGCAGGAGTAATGGACCTGAGCCTGGAATATTTTAGGAAGCTAAGATCAACCAGCATGAGAAGACTACTGGGACTGAAGTTGTATTCAACGTTAAAGTCCTTGCTTCTGCATCTGGACCCATTGCTTCCTTCCCTAGCCCTATAAAGCAAAATACCAACAAAACAAAACAAAAGCATATTTCTAGGTATGGCTATACAAATTGTTAAACACAAAACACTATTAGATGTGAGCTCACATAAAGAGACTCTCAGAATAGTAGTCTACCTAAGTAAAGACCATCAAGAGCAGAAGCTCTAACTGGGACACATACATTTCATCTCCTCCAAGATTTGGAATATCAAACAAGAGGAGGTGGAAAGAATATACAAGACTGAAAATGGGCAAGAGTATTTGGAAACATTACCTTCTGGACAAGTCATGGCTAGTACACTTATAAATTCACGGTGGTTACCCACATAATATACATATAAGATTGAAACAGACAAAATTTTGGCATAGACAGGGTAGATGATCTCTAGGCTTCAGTATTTCCAGAGGAGTCAGTAGTTCTGGGGGAAGAAAGATTCCTTCCATTTTGAGGATGTGGCTACTGGTGTATTTCCATATTTGAGTGGATAGATTTACACCTGTGCATGTTTTGACAATAATAACTAGATTTACTGGGTTATTAAAAAAGACATGAAATAAGGTGGGTGACTTGTTGAAGGGGAGTAGGGGAGAAATGGAAGGGGAGGTGTAGGTATATGTGATAATTTTTATTGTAGACATGTATGATATCAGAATAAGGAAAATAAAAATAATAATCAGAGCAGGCTTGTAACCTTAAGAACGTTGGGTAAGAACAATTATGATGATCAAATATGTATGTTTGAAACAATTCAAGATATGAAAATAGAAATCAAGTGCAGCTCTGAAAAATCATAGGTAGATTTTAATGTGTACAACCAATAGACTTATGTAAAAAGAAAACTTTAAACTCTAACAGAAATAAATTAATGACAGCTTTTCTACATCAGCATGATTTTCAGACTTGATTCTAAATAAATTCACCAAAATTTACTTTCAATTCAGTGAAATGTGCTTTTCAGAGTGCTCCTTATAAGGTATACAATCTGTCCTACTGTAAAAGAAATAAACTTTTATTTTAAAATTGTGTTTTAACTATTGAAATATTTATGAAATGGATGTTTTACTTTATCAGATTGCAATACAAAATAAGCATCATGTCTTTTTTAAAATTTTTACTCATTCTCAGCTTTGAAACTTCATATTTAAAAGAATATATTTTATCTGTTCAGCCCATCCACGATGATTCTAAAAATTGTTTGATTGGTCCATGCGCTGTAGTTTTGATTGATACATTCAATAAAGAACTTTAAACATATTCTAAAACTGTTTTATCCCAAAAGCCTTAAGCTTTTCAGCTGCTCCAGTTTTGTGTTTTGGTATTGTAAATCATCTGTTGGGGTCTTTTTTTGTTATTAAAAAAAAGCACATACTAGAGGACTGGAGGATTCTTTTGGTATGGTTGGGCCAAAAGGATGTCTCTACTCCCTGCCATCTCCAGATGTGTCTAGATTAAAAGATTTCCCAGTATCAGTCATGCACGAGTTAAGGAATCAGTCTTCCTCACAGCCTTAGCATAGCTTATCTGTGTTCAAGAAATGCTTCCCTCTAATAAAAGAGGAATGTTACCTTCTGCTTCCTGTCATATCCCTATGACAGAAAAAAAAAGAAAGAAAGAAGGAAGGAAGGAAGAAAGAAAGGAAGGAAGGAAGGAAAGAAAGACAAAAGAAAGAAAGAAGGAAAGAAAGAAAGAAAGAAAGGAAGAAAGGAAGAAAGAAAGAAAGAAAGAGTAAGAGAAAGGAGATACTGGAATGGTATTCACTCTGTTCCCCCTCTATGAGTTCAGAGGAAGTTAACACAAAACACCATAAGTCCATCATCTTCAGTTCTTTTGAGCCTCAATGACTTGTTCCTAAATTTAATCATACCCTATTCTAGTTGCCATGGTCACAAGCATTTTCTATTTCTTCTTGTCTAAGAATTTTAATATATATCAACTTAGCAATAGGTAATTCTAGCTTGAAGTGTTCCTAAAATATAGATTTTTCTCATTCATAATAACTTCACTATGTCTGATAATAAAAAACTTTTAAAAAAATCTCTAAAATCAATTTTAGAATCTAGTTTCATTATTTTTCAGCTCAAATTCAATGGTCAGTTCTAAGAACTCATCATATATTGCAAGAGATATATTTCTCATGGTGTTATAACAATCACAGGGGCTAGCAAACAAGGTTGTATCATTTTTACTCTTTTCAACTTCCCTGGTACAGATTTGGTCTTGGCAAAGGACAGGACAAATAAATCACATTGTAAAATGATTAAGTTTCCATTAGAAAAAAAAAAGTATATGTACCAGGAAGGAAAAAAAAACAAAAGGAGAAAAGTTAAGTAGGAATACTAGATTTGAATGAAGGTCGCCAATGCCAGGGAGTACATTTGCTGTACTTGATTCAGTCTGCCAATTCAAATATTTAAAAACACTGGCATTATAAAAGGTGGGAGGGAGGTGAACTTGGGAGGGAGATGTGATGGGGATTCTGGGGAAAGTTAAAGGTGGGTAAGATGTAGGTATGATCAAGATATATTGTATCATGTGTAAAACTTTCAAGCAACAAATAAAACAAAAAATTTCTCATCCATAATGAGTATCCTATTGCTGAGTCTAGTTGCAATATAGCATTATCTACCATCATAGACTTATTGTGGGGATGGTAGATAATAAGTTATATCTTTACAGGGCTCACCATATATCTGGGCTCAGTTACACTATATAAGACTGTTTATAGTGTAGGCAACTTTATTTAACTCTTAACTTTTGGATAATGAGAACAAACTAGATGGTGCCTGAGTCATGAGTGCCTTAGGAACAGAATAGCAGGATGTGTAGGTGGTACTGAGCAATGAATACAATGAAAGGACATAACAAGTCCAGGGACAGGAAGAGAAAACGTATTATCAGGTGGTCAGCTGCAAGGACAGCCAAAATAATGAATTGCATTGGAAAACTAATCAAGAGGTGATATCTTTTCTTGACCTTCCTCATTATAGTTAAAGAATAAAATTTTGCTGCCAAGGAGACTCGCATGCTGCCTGCTTTTGGCTTTCCCTTGATCTTTGTACAAGGAAATCACTTGAGCTCATGGCTCAAAATGAGTTTGTGTTAGGAAATTGATTAGAAAAGCTCTTCGTTATATAACCTAGATGTATAAAGGTTTTCGTTTGTAAATGAATAAGTAAATATGTTCATAAAACAAGCTCTATTATGAAACAAAAAATGATTTGAAAAGTGTTTGGATTTTGAAAATTTTACACATAGTTCTATTTCAATTTTTGCCTTATATTTTCCTCATAAGTCCGAGATTTGATCAGATCGATTTTGTTAGCTTTAAACTCTTAGATATATTGAAGATTCTTTGTTAACAAATGGTGACATGCCAGGTACAGGGTAAGCCTGTAATTCCATGGAAGTAAAGGTAGGTGGGTCTCTGAGTTCCAGGATAGCAAGGGCTACACAGAAAAATCCTGTCTTAAAAATCTAATACAAACCAAACCAAGCCAAAGGAAAAACATGGAGAATACTTGGACAGGTGAAACAAAATTGTGCAGATAATTACGCAGAAAGTATTGTCACTCTAACAAAAGTAGCCAAGGAAACCAAGGTGGTGCTACTATTTTATTCTCATTTACGTCATATTTTTCTTCAGCTTTGATAGATGACTCTGGTAATCATATTGTTCTTGCAGAATTATCATACATTCTATGTAATTAAGATTTATTATGTCACTGTGCCCAGAAACACAGCTTCAGCTTAGTGCTACAAGTTATATAAGCCTGGAATGGTTCTTAGCAATTATGTATGACTTGCTAGTTGGGAGTAGGGTAGTGACTCTGGTAATTTTAAGAAATAGCCATGACTTGTCTTCTTTTCTTTTCTCCACATTGTAGCCTGTCAGAGAAGTTGCAGTGTGTTGTCTGCTTCTTTCTGTTTAAGAAGGACTCCAACAGCACTGTAGCCATCTCCTAAGTAAGGTATTTCCTCTTTCATAATCTGTGCATTTGTCATAGAACTGGGACATGAGAAAAACCACAGTTACTAATAAGACAAACTAAAATATACTTCCAGCTACACACTTAAATGCCAGACACTAAGGAGGAAGTTTAACATGAAGTACTGTCTTTTTCACAGATAATTCTGTTTATCAGAGGATGAGACATGTTGCTCTACAATTTTATCTGTTGTTAAGAAAAGAAATTCAGGCAGAGTTTGCCTAATATAATATTAAGAAATTATTTTCTGTATCCATTCCTCCATTGAGGGACATCTAGGTTCTTTCCAGCTTCTGGCTATTATAAATAAGGCTGCTATGAACATAGACACATAGTGGAGCATGTGTCCTTATTACATGCTGGAGAATTCTCTGGGTATATGCCCAGGAGTGGTATAGCAGGGTCCTCTAGTACTATAATGACCAGTTTTCTGAGGAACCACCAGACAAATTTCCAGACTGGTTGTACCAGCTTGCAATCCCACCAGCAGTGGAGGAGTCTTCCTCTTTCTCAACATCCTTGCCAGCTCCTGCTGTCTCCTGAGTTTTTGATCTTAGCCATTCTGATTGGTGTGAGGTGAAATCTCAAGGTTGTTTTGATGTGCATTTCCCTGATGACTAAGGATGTTGTACATTTCTTTATGTGCTTCTCAGCCATTCAATATTCCTCAGGTGAAAATTCTTTGTTTAGGTCTGTACCCAATTTTAATAGGGTTATTTGACTCTCTGGAGTCTACGTTCTTGAGTTCTTTGTATATATTGGATAATAGCCCTCTGTCAGATGTAGACTTGGTGAAGATCTTTTCCCAATTTCTTGGTTGCCATTTTGTCCTTTTGACAGTGTCCTTTGCCTTACAGAAACTTTGTAGTTTTATGAGGTCCCATTTGTCAATTCTTGATCTTAGAGCATACGCTATTGGTGTTCTGTTCAGGAACTTTCCACCTGTTCCCAGGTCCTCAAGGGTCTTCTGCAGTTTCTTTTCTATTAGTTTCAGTGTGTCTGGTTTTATTTGTAGGTCCTTGATCCACTTGGAGTTGAGCTTAGTACAAGGAGATAAGAATGGATTGGTTTCCAGTTGAGCCAGGAAAGAACCCAGATGTCCCTCAACGGAGGAATGGATACAAAAAATGTGGTATATATACACAATGGAGTACTATTCAGCCATTAGAAACAATGAATTCATGAAATTCTTAGAGAAATGGATGGAGCTGGAGAACATCATACTAAGTGAGGTGACCCAGTCTCAAAAGAATACCCATGGTATGCAGTCACTGATAAGTGGATATTAGCCTAGAATCTTGGAACACCAAAGACACAAATCACATACCAAGTGATGTCTGACAAGAAGAAAGGAGTGGACACTGGTGCTAGAATGGACCAAAGCATCATTGTGGGGGAGTACAAGAACAGGGAGGTGGGAGGGGGTGGATGAGGGAGCAGGGGGAGGGAAAAGAGCATGTGGGACCTTTGGGGGTGGGGAACCAGAAAAAGGGAAATGAATTATAAATATAGAATATATCCAATAAAAAAAAGAATGGATTGGTTTGCATTCTTCTGCATGCTGACCTCCAGTTGAACACAGATGTCCTCAATGGAGGACAATGAATTCATGAAATTTTTAGGCAAATGGTTGGAACTAGAAAATATCATCCTAAGTGAGGTAACCCAATGACAAAAGAACACACATGGAATGCACTCACTGATAAGTGGATATTAGCCCAGAAGCTCTGAATACCCAAGATACAATTAACATATCAATTGATTCCCAAGAAGAAGGAAGGAGAGGGCCCTGGTCCTGGAAAGACTTGATGCAGCATTGTAGGAGATAACTAGGACAGAGAAATGGGAGGGGGTGATTGGGGAATGGGCAGAGGGAAGGGGGCTTATGGGACTTATGGGGAGGGGGAAACCAGGAAAGGTGAAATCATTTGGAATGTGAACAAAAGAATATAGAAAATTTAAAAAAAGAATTATTATATAATAGTCTTGAATTAAAACAAAAACTATTGCTTTTTATTTGCTTAGGGAGATTGAGAAAACTAGAAGAGCAGAGGATTCTGGGAAGGTGATGCAGTTGGAAGCATAAGTAATCTGTCTTCCAGCCAAGACCAAATTACACTGGTAAAATCTCTCTGATTGCTTTCTTGGCACTGTTGAAGTTTTATAGCATGTAGGAGAAGTTTTCAGTAATATGTTTTGGTCAATTTCGGCTCGTGAAGAGAATCAGAAACTGTCCTGTGATCTCCTGCCACAGTGTGGTTGCTTCTGAATACAGAACTACAGACAGAGAGGCAGTAGTCATTTTGGCAGCACCTCTCCTTACTGTGACAAATTTCTACCTCTTGGATGAAACGGCTTCCAGGGAATTTAAAGAGTAAGAACCACCTCTCCATCTCTTTCTGTTCCTCCATTTTGAAATTAAGGCATAAGACTAGGACTTACAAAACCATGTATACATACAAGGAAAATTAGATAGTCATTATAGATGGCTCAGGGAAGATATGGGTTTAGAAAATATGACAGCTCTTTTATACTTTATGTTAATTTTTGGTGCAGCATTGGGTTACAACGAAATAAGTGAAACAAAGCAAGAGTTGCCCAAATTCTTAAACCTTGGGGAAAGAAGAGATGGTGAGATTTAGGGCAATCACATTAGTAGATTCAAATGTTCAGCTTTTGAAAAAAAAATAAATGAAGCAAGCAAAGCATCCGGAATGTGTGGCCTACTCTATGGGGAAAAAGTCCCTAACTGAGTCAGTCTCTGAGGAAGACCTAATGGAAAAAATGATTAGACAAAAATCTAGGACAATTGTCTTAACAATGGTTAAAGAACTAAAGAAAGACATGATGGAGAAAATCAAGAAAACAATATATAAACACAGCAGAAACACCAACACAGTGCTAGAAAACTTAAAATGAAACTGAAAAGAAAGTTCTGAGAGTCAACGGGTATGGTAATAGAAATAAAAAAATCACTAGTGAAATTTAACAGAGATATGAGAAGGAACGAGAAAGACAATGACAAGGAGACAATGAGAAGGACAATGGAAATCTTTGAGCTTCAGGAATTGAAAGTAGAAGAGTGAAGAAATGTAAACATAACCCAAGGGACCCATGATATGTGTGTGCACAAATAGATCAAATAAATGCACACTATTGGAGAAGGACAAGGTCATGCCACTGATCATGGTGGAAGGCCAAGGGCATCTTTTTTTTAAAAAATTTTTTTCAAGGACATCTTTTCAACTGATACTTTATTTGCTTTTTGTTGCCAGTTTAGCTTCTTTCAGGTTTCTGAGATGCCATATAATCATATCCACATCTACTATATTCAAATCTATCCCTCACTATTTGCCAGCCTTCATTTTCCCCACTTGCTAGGTTGGCTCTCAGTTTTGGATATCACATAGCATGCTCATAGCTGACTTGTTCCTGCCTGTGTTACCTCTTCATTTATTTAACCTGTGAAAATTTTGTTCTCTGATCAAAACAGAGTCCACGTTACTCCTATAATAGCCCTTTTCTAGATAACCTCAGTCCTCACTGGTATCACTTTACCATCAACTTTTTTGAGTATTTACGTTCTCATTAGAACATTTTACATGGCTTTCCATTGAACTTTATCTGTTCTCTGTGAAATTGTGCTTTGCGCCCTTGACTGCAGTGTTAGAGGGTGGTTCTATCCACTTGGCAGTCCTGGTTACATTTCTGAATTACTTGGAATAGCTAAAATGTATTGCTACTTACATACCACAAAAGGCTGCTATACTAGATTGCTTGGAGTTTATCTCCCATGTCACTTTCTCAGAACACCGAATGACACAAATACATAGCCCAATTTGACAGCCTTGTTTCAGACAGAGAGGAATAGAGTCACCATTATAAAAAGAAAATTCACCACTAGAAAACAAGTAATTTATAGAGGTGACAAGGAGAAGGTCTCAACATCCAGACAAGGAAATCTGTTAGGATAGAATGTCACTTTTCATCGCAGAATTCCCTACTTTGGATGATTAAGTTGTGTTCAGGTTCATGTAATGCCCAAGTCATCTAAGCCCATAGGGAAACAGTGCTGCAAGTTGCTTTAACACCTACTTCCTTGTTAGCCAAATAAAACAATAGAAAACTGTGTGTATACATACATGTGTTTCCACAGATTCAGATCTCTCTGGTGTGGTTGCTTATGTTGCTTTTTTGCTTATAGGAATTAGAGGTGACATTACAGATATCAGTTCTAATAGGTTCCTTGAAAGGAAGCCCCTAGGTATTTTGAGCAGATGTAAATTTACTACAGAGAAGTAATTGCTTGTAAAAATTATTGGAATGGACAGAGGGGTGAAAGTCAGGAGACTTTCATGTAGGTAGAGTTTAAGGTCACATGTCATTGTGACTGCAATGTAGAAATCAAGAAATTAAAACAGGGACTATGAAACCTTGCCAACATCATACTTAATGGGTTGTACATTTTATGACCACAGCAATATAAATTTTGAGCTCCGTCTTTGGCTTGTAATTCCTTGCAGGCTTCACCTTATGTCAACAATTCCATAACTTGTGTAAGTTAGGTGGATACATGCCAGTTGTGAGTATATTGGCTTACCACTTAACTTTCCTATGAATTCAAGCTTAATGTATGAGAAAAGTTGGTAACTATCTGGTAGCAGTTAAATGCTACTTCTCCAAAGGTAAGTCAATGTTCAGGCTAAATCTTAAACCCAGAAATTGTTCTATATAAGAAACTTTGAAGTTTTCAGTTTTTAGTACATGTGGAGCACAGAATTTGAAAAGCTTTTAACAATTGTTTTAGACAGACACTGGAATAAGATGACAGTTTGAAACATCGGTGCTAATATATAATACTTGCTGAGAAGTTAAGGTTGGCCCTCATTTTCTTGTCTTAAATTGATTTCTGCTTAAACTGGGATTTAAACATCAGTAGAAAAATTCTAATTATGGAAATTGTAACATTTAGGGTAAATTACTAACTTCTGTGAGACAGCCAAAGCCTCTACAAATGTAGAAAGCAACACACCCTGGTTAAGATTAAATAAAGAAATGCCTTTCAAATTTCTTCATTAGTATTCAACTAATGTCAGAGAGTACAAGGGACGCCATAGAAAGCACAAAGCTTTCAAGTTTCTTATTTTACCATGAAATGTCAAGTGGATTCTATACATAAATTCATATTATACCTACTATAATTTTATTATGGGAATACCTTAAATGGATTTCTATTAAGTGAAATTGACATTTTAGGAATATGGACCAGTTTTACCCTATGGTTCAGAGATGATTTTTCCATGCTCTATTGAGAAAGCTGTAGCCAAAAGTGTTCTGTCAGTGGTCAAATATAGGACACCCTTAATAATTTATATTTGAATTCTGTTGAAATATAGTTGAATTCTGAAGGTTTTGGATATAAGGTTTTTCAAATATAAACAAAATAGAACAGGTAGCAATTTCAAACTCTTCACAGTTTTGTCTGGCTTTTACAACTTTGTAGGGCCATTTCATTCTTTAAGACATGCTGAAAGGTATCTAGCCCCACCTTTCTTTTTTCCATTGAGTTACTGGTCTGAGCACTTTTAGCCAGTGAGGTCAAGTCCAACCACTTGTTCAGTCTAGACCAGACTGTACTTTAAGCTTTTATATTAGAAGGCCTATCCCTACAAGCCAGTGGTATATAAGGCCCAGAAATTATACACCTGCAGAATGTAGTCCAACTATAGTACAGGTGTCCAAACCATTCATCCATTCATCCTTCATATGTCACTTGACATTAGGACTATATTTCCTCTCTCTCTGGGTAGAAAGTTCTTTCTTGGTGGGAAAGATTATTCTCTTTGGGCACACTATGGGGACACAAAACAAATTTAATTCATCTTGGGAAAATCCTGGCCTTGCTCTGCTCTCCAGGTCCTGACTGGGAAGTCATCAGGAGTCAGAATACTTATCAATCACCAGGAAACACCTACTTGAGTTTCTGTTTTTATCCCATATAATTGCACACCTTCCTGACTTTTTGCCTTATAAAGTTGGCTTGCCTTGCAGGAGTTCATTCTTTCCATGTACTCAGAAACCTCCAGTTTTTCACTTTAGGTCAAAGTCAAATGGTAATAATGTATTATATTCAATATTGTATTCAAGTGTTCCTCTTGTTGGTGACTTCTGTTTCATTTATCACCTGCTTTCCTTCAAACCAAGATGCTCTAAGATCTGATAGATCATACAGCAGCTAAAGACATATCTTTAATTGCTTGGAAAGAGCGGATGAGAAAACATTGACTGAAGGAATGAGAGACTGTGTGGATTAGAATACTACTGTCTAAACAGAGAAATGTATCCACACCATTGAGTGTTTCCTCTTGCGAAAAACAATAACTGAGTGAAGTCTTTGAGAAGGAATTCCATTTGGGACTGAATAAAATATTAGGCAATTCATAATGTCTCATATCTGTTTCTTTCTTTCTTTTAGTTTTTTTTGTTTTTGTTTTTGTTTTTTGGTTTTTTGTTTGTTTGTTTGTTTTTCCAAGACAGGGCTTCTCTGTATGGCCCTGGCTGTCCTGGAACTCACTTTGTAGACCAGGCTGGCCTCGAACTCAGAAATCCACCTGCCTCTGCCTCCCAAGTGCTAGGATTAAAGGCATGTGTCACCACTGCCTGGCTTCTTATATATGTTTCATTAGAATTATTTCTGAATTAGTTACTAGAGAGATGACCACACTCCCATACATTCTGCACAAGAGTCCTCTTTTCTAATATGAAATTTAGTATTTTATAACTACTCTGAAGATCATCTATATGAGGAAAACACATTCGTATGGAATTTTCTTTCATGGGCAAAAGTAAAACACATTTACAATTTGGTACTGAGAATGTTGTTTCTTTGTAATAGTAATTATTGACTTTCATGCCAGTGCCATGCTTTTTGCTTCTACTTTAAATCATGGTCATGAATGAATAGCTTCATTCAGGCACTAATTAGTCCCAAATCTCTAACTCATTTAGTCTAAGCCTTTTGTGCTTTTGCCTTCTCTTTTCAAATGGGGAGGGAAAATGTTAGAAAAGTTTGAGTAAATGATCTCAGTGCCTGGTAATCCAAAAATATTAAACTCATTTAAGGAGCTTATATTCACTTAAGCTTCACTCCAGATGGTGGCTGTCAAAATGTTTCTTATAATTAGCATTGATAAACTAGTTTCTGTAAAAGTACATGAATCAACAAAGTCAATTCTTCTCTTGTATGCTGTCTCAAAGGCTGTATCTAGATGTATAAATTTAGTTGATCATTTATGAATGGTCAAAAACAAGAAGCCATTCAATACAAACTATTTATATTGTTAAGCTCACAGATTTTTCTCCACATATCAACATGCTACAAAAATTATCATTTTAGGTGACATTAGGATACACTGAACTGTAGGCTTAAGTTGTCAAATTAGTCAGGTCTCTCACTCCCAAATGGAAGAACCCTATTTTGAGAGACTTTCTGAAAAGGAATCAATGTAAAGAAGAATAATTTCAAGTGTTGTCAGTAAAAAGTGACAGGTATTTAAGGTGACAGATAATGGTGATTATTTTGATTTGATGATTTCCCATTTTATTATAAATTAAACATCGTTTTGTATGTTATAAATATACCCAATCATACCTTGCCAATTTGTGATGAAAAGTAAAAGTGAAACAAAAGGAAATGACACAGGGAATGTTAATAACCATACTCCGGCAGAAGAGCTTGGGGATAATTGAGAGAAGTGAATCATTGAACGCTGTCCAATATTGTGTTTTAGACAAGCCAAGAAAGGTGAGTGCGATGTGGGACAAGGAAGAGGAAAAAGAAAAAACAAGTGAAGCCCCACCATCAACTTGCTCCTGCAGAAGAATTCTTAAGTGTAAATTGGAACTCAGAGTTTTCTCACTGGAAGCAAAGGCAGGTTGGTTTTCACATACCTGCACCACCCAGTTATTCACTTGCCACACCCTAGAGATACATACTTCCAGACACTTTGGGCTCCATGTATTCATTTAAAAAATCTCTAGCTTCTTTTAGGATGGCTCTCTAACAGAGTCAAAGGCATAAGACATAGGTTTCTATGATGTTATAGTACATAGGAACCTGGGAGGGATTATATAGAAATAGTTAAAAAGACTTGCCAGAGGGCACTGGGTGGGATGCTGACACATCCATTATGAACACTATTTACACTATTCTGTTTTTGATACTTACCTTTTGGCTTTACCATTTTTCTAACATACCACTTTTCTCTACAAGTCAGGAAACATGGGTGAAAATTTCTTTTTCTTTTCTATTTCTATCTTCTTTTTGTTTTATTGAATATAATCTTCATTACAGTTCAAATGCTAAAACCTTTCCAGGGTTCCCACATCCCTGAAAACCCCCAACCCCTCCTCCCACACCCTGCCTCTAAGTATATGCCCCTCCACCCAACCCACTCCCAATTCCCCCCTTGATTTTCCTTTGTTGGGGCATCTATTGACCCTTCACAGGACCAAGGACCTCTCCTCCCACTGATGCCCAACAAGACATTCCTCTGCTACACTTTTGGTGGGAACCATGTGTAGCCCTTGGTTGAAGGTTTAGTCCCTGGGATTCCTGGGGCATGTGGCTGGCCAACATCATTGTTCTTTCCTTGGGGCTGGAAACCCCTTCAACTCCTCCAGTCTCCCCTCCAACTCCTCCATTGGGGACCCCACGCTCAGTCCAATGGTTGACTGCTAGCATCTGCCTCTGATTGTGTAAGGCCCTGGCAGGGCCCCTCCAGAGGTAACCATAACAGTCTCATTTCCATATGTACTTCATGTCGACCATAAGAGTGCCAGGGTTTGGTGACTGTTTAGAGAATGAATTCCCAGGTAGGGCAGTCTCAGGGTGGTCTTTCTTTAAGTCTCTGCTCTATACTTTGTCTCCATTATTTCTCTGGTGATTATTTTTTTCCCTTTCTCAGAGGAACAAAAGAGACCCTACTTCAGTCCTTCTTCTTGAGTTTCCTGTGGTCTGAATTGTAACTTGTTTATTTTGAGATTTTGGGCTAACATCCACTTATCAGTGAGTGCATACCATGTGTGTTCTTTTGTGATTGGGTTACCCCACTCAGGATGACACTTTCTAGTTCCATCCATTTGCTTAAGAAATTTATACTCCTCTTGGGTGTATTTGCTTCTTTTTGTTCTAGAGCTTTCAGGTGCACTGTCAAGCTGCTAGTGTAAACTCTCTCCATTTTCTTTTTGGAAACAGAGCTATCAGTTTTCCTCTTAGCACTGCTTTCATTGTGTCCCATAAGTCTTGGTATGATGTGTCTTCATTTTCATTAAATTCTAAAAAGTCTTTAATTTCTTTCTTTATTTCTTCCTTGACCAAGCTATCATTGAGAAGAGCATTGTTCAAAGTCCACATGTATGTGTGTTTCCATTGTTTTAGTTTGAGCTTAAGACCATCCTTAGACTGTGGTGATCTGATAAGTTGCATGGAATAATTTCAATATTTCTGTATCTGTTGAGGCCTGTTTTATGACTAATTATATGATCAATTTTGGAGAAGGTAACATGAGGTGCTGAGAAGAAGGTATATTCTTTTGCTTTAGGATGAAATGTTCTATAAATCTCCCTATGGGATTTTTGTGTTTCCTTTTTAATGGCTTCTACCTGTTGACCCATGTTCTCCTGTATTTCTTTAAGGGAGTTATTTATGTCCTTCTTGAAGTCCTCTATCAGCATCATGAGAAGTGATTTTAAATCAAGCCTTTGCTTTTCCAATGTGATGGGATATCCACTATTTGCTGTTGTGGGAGAACTGGGTTCTGATGGTGCCATGTTGCCTTGGTTGTTTTGATAGTGATTTTGCCTTTGTCTTTGGCCATCTAGTTCTCTGGTGTTAGCTGGTCTTACTGTCTCTGACTGGCTTCTCTGTTCTGCAAGCCTGTGTATCTGTACTCCTTGGGATTCCCATTCTCTCAAAAGACCTGCATACGGCTGGTTCTCCGAGAAGTATCAGGTGATGGGATCTTCCCTGTTGCATGCCTTGTCAAATGCCCTGTGTGCTGCTAGTTCTCAAATGCCCTGCCTGTTGCTGGTTCTCTAGAAAGTATCAGGAGTTGGGGTCTTCCCTGTGGCAGAACTGGCAGGGGTCTACCTCAGCAGAACAAACAGGGCAGTGGTGGTGGGGGATGAAAATTTCTTTTAATAAACATATCTTATGATTTTCAACACTAAATTGGGACATTTGCTTTTAATGGTAGTTATAAAAGTCATGAAGGAGAACTTATATTATCATGGCTTGAACCCAATGCCTATTTGTACAAGAGATATAACTCTGGAGACAGGGTAATACAAAGCCATCACAGGTCTCTAAGAGCTATAGTTGAAATAAAGGGATCTGTTTCTTATAAGTAGGCATATGCTTCTGAAACAAAAGAACACTTAGTTGAAGAATGGTGTATAATGAGAGATATTTTTATGTGCTAGTTGGATTTGTTAGTGTTTTATATAGTGAGTCTGTTTACAAATACATTTTTGAAAATTTAGCTGTATGTGTAAGCATGTTTAAGTCTGAATGTATGTATATACAGGAGCCAGTGGAGATTAGAAGAGGGAATGGATTCTCTGTAACTGGAGTTTCAGAGCAGTGAGCCAACACACACACACACACACACATACACACACACACACACACACACGAGTTGTACAGAAAAGTTAGGTATGTTAGAAAGATGATAAAGCCAACAGGAAAGTATCAAAGAAAACATAATGTAACAAACATACATACATTCACACACACACACACACACACACACACACACACACACACACTTAACAACAATAAAAATAAATCTTTTAAGCAGTATACAACTAGAGGGGAATTGAGCCATCCTGATCATTTGGATTAATTTCTTAGCCTAATTTTTCTTTGTCAGTTTCTAGCTGCTTAATAGCTGTCTAATCCATTTAGATCTCTACCATGTATCTATTGTATTTTTTCAGTTTTAAAAGTTGTCATCTTTGCCTATTTAACATTCTCTTTAACTCTTATCTCTACACCTCTTAATACTGATCACAAATGACTATCTTAATACCCATCAGGGTAATGCTTATCCATAATACTGACTCACAATAGTTATTCTAACACTCATCAAGAGACGATTTATGTTTCATATACTGATCAAGTGTGGTTGCCTTTAGTGCCGATCAGTGTAATTCTTATCCTTATTCCTAGTGTATTATACTCTGAAATTAACATAACATTCCATAAATATTTCAATGTGCAGAGGGACAGTGTTGTTATCAAGCATCAGCAGTTGCTGTTTATTGGTGATAAATGGGTTTTGTTCCCATTGAAAGCAATTTTCTGGTTTTCATTTTATTATCTAGGTAGAGATGGAATACACATTCTTTTTTTTCTTTCCTTTTTTTATTATATTCTTTTTTTACATTCCAAAGGCTTTCCCCTTTCCAGTTTCTCCCTCACCATATGTCCCATAAGTCCGCTCCCCCCATTCCCCAATAAAGACACATGCTCCACTATGTTCATAGCAGCCTTATTTATAATAGCCAGAAGTTGGAAAGAACCCAGATGTCCCTCAACGGAGGAATGGATACAGAAAATGTGGTATATTTACACAATGGACTACTACTCAGCAATTAAAAATAATGAATTCATGAAATTTGTAGGCAAATGGTTGGATCTGGAATACACATTCTTAAAGTGGTATTCAGTTAGGCAGTAAATCAGGCATTGAAAGGCCATGTTGAGGAGGGAGACACATACACAGAGAGATGGGGTTTAGGAGGAAAGATAGGGGTGAATAAGACAAAGATCCTTACAAAGGTATAAGGACAGAGGGTCAAAGATACACAGAGTTGAAAGGGGCATGGGGAAGGGAGGAAATGGAAGGAAAGGGAGAAAACACAGAAAAGAGGCAGAATCTGAAAATACTGTGAATCTACCACAAAGCATTTTTAGGTGTGTAAGAAAATATTGTCTAATCAGGCAAGATAGTGAATTGTTAGAATTTATGATGAACAAGTTTTCAAGACTACATTTTGTAGCAGTCGGGGGCTTCTGCTGCTGACAGCAGAAGCTTAGTTCAATTTGTAAATTATACCTGCATGTTGAGTGAAGAATCACTTTGTTTGCCTCTTGTTAAAGGGAGAGAATCATTTCGAGACAGTTCATCCATCTGGATGTACATTGTGTACAGGGAAAAGAAACATAATTTCATGAGTCAATACTTTGAAGGAAGAGTGTAAGAGCTTAAAATCTGATTGTTAGGGGTTGCTCTATTATCTTGGTCCTCAGTTTTGGAATTGTGCTAATTCATATATCTTCAGTAAACGTTTGAATGCATGCCACATGCAATACTCTATTGGAGACACTGGGACTCTGAGATAAGTCATAGTTACTGCCCTCATAAAAGAAAATAGACAATTTAAAAATCATTTTGCTACATACTGCAGTGGAATTGAACTCATGATGTTATGTGAATATAAGAAATTCCTTGCAGCATTTGCATAATAAACATAGCCCGGACCATTTGGAAAAGATGGCAAATACAGAAAGGTTGACTGGATAGGATGCAGTACATAGGTACCCCAAATCCAATCTGTCTATTTGAACTGAAGGATAGATCCTGGGTAGTTATGATGAGTTGTAATCTTCAAAGATAGTCACAAATGACTATTTTAATTTTAGTAAAGGTATACTTTTCTTTAATACTGATTGGGAATAGTTATAATGTTGGTCACCACACTGGTGAATAGTGGTTATTTTAATGCTGATTATTGTAATTCTTATCTCTATTCTTAGTTTTATTGCTGATAAGATGGTTATCTTTAATAGTAGTGAGCAATGATTATCATGAATACTGGTCATCAGTATATATTTCTGATATCTTTAGTGCAAACCAATGACAATTAAGGGCCTTCATTGATTGCTGCAACATGATAGAAGACCCCCTTCCTCAATCCCTTAGAATAAGGTGATACTACTTGGCTGTGTTTAGTAGTTTGGGAAGTTTAAGAGATATCTGTCACTTTTATATCAAAACATTTATTCCCTATTGTGAAAACATCCAGGACACTCTTGATCTTGACTAGTGACTGGGAACATCTGGAGTGATAGGTTCTTCCTCAGCATAAGTGTTATAAACAGATCATCCTGCTGTCTCTTTGCTGGATTTATAGTACGGATGATATACAAATGCATTTAATTTTAGATCTCTGAAAATTGAGAATTTTTTTTGTAGTAAAAGACTAATCTAAGTCCAGTGGGTAAAGTAGAAATTTCTGGTTTCTTTGGAGACTTAAGTTATAATGATGATTTCCTGGGACAGACAGGTAAAAGAATGTTTGGCTAAAGCAGATGAAAGAATGTTTGCTGAAATTCACACAGGTGAAAGGATGTTTTGTTATAGCAAACACATGAAAGGACACATGATGTTTGAAGGAGTATAAATATGACCCCAAAGATAGTGGGGGCTTGAGCATTGTTTTGCCTTGCACCACCTAGCTGGTCTTTGCTGACAACATGCATGTGCTGGGAGGTAGGGGTGGGGGTACATCTAGAAAATCCCAGAGACCTGGAATATGAAAGGCACCCAGGACTCAATGTGGGTGACCTTAGCCAAAATGACCAACAGTGAGTTAATAACCACTTATCAGTGAGTAAAACTGTTTTTTCTTTTGTGAGTTCTCTTGCTCAGCATATTTTCAAGTTCCATCCATTTGCCTGTGAATTTCACGAAGTCACTGTTTTTAATAACTAAGTAGTATACCATTGTGTAAATGTATCACATTTTCTGTATCCATTCCTCTGTTGAGGGATATCTAGGTTGTTTCCAGCTTCTGGCTATTATAAATATGGCTGCTATGAACATAGTGGAACATGTGTTCTTATTACATGTTGGAGAATCTTCTGGATATATGCCCAGGACTGGTAAAGCTAGTTCCTCAGGTAGTCCTGTATCCAGTTTTCTGAGGAATCACCAGACATATTTCCAAAATAGTTGTACCAGCTTGCAATCCCACCAGCAATGGAGGAGTGTTCCTCTTTCTCCACATTCTCTCCCACATCTGCTGTCCACTGAGTTTTTGATCTTAGCCATCCTGACTGGTGTGAGGTGCAATCTTAGGGTTGTTTTGATTTGCATTTCTCCGATGACTAAGGATGTTAAACATTTCTTTAGGTGCTTCTCGACCATTCAAGTTTCCTCAGCTGAGAATTCTCTGTTTAGCTCTGTTCCCCATATTTTCTTGTTTTTTTTTCCCCCTGCGACACGGTTTCTCTGTGTAGCCCTGGCTGTCCTGGAACTCACTCTGTAGACCAGGCTGGCCCCAAACTCAGAAATCTGCCTGCCTCTGCCTCCCACGTGCTGGGATTAAAGGCATGTGCCACCACTGCCCGTGTTCCCCATTTTTGTGATAGGCTTATTTGGTTCTCTGGAGTCTAACTTCTTGAGTTCTTTGTACATATTGAATATTAGCCCTCTATAGGATGTAGGATTGGTAATGATCTTTTCCCAATCTGTTGGTTGCTGTTTTGTCCTATTGACTGTCCTTTGCCTTACAGAAGTTGTGAGATTTATGAGGTCCCATTTGTCTGTTATTGATCTTAGAGTATAAGCTATTGGTGTTCTGTTCAGGAAAATTTCCCTTGTGCCCATGTGATTGAGGCTTTTCCACACTTTCTCTTCTCTTAGATTCAGTGTATCTGGTTTTATGTGGAGATCCTTGTTCCACTTGGACTTGAGATTTGTGCAGGGAGATAAGAATGAATAACTTTCCATTTTTTACCTGCTGACTGTTAATTAACCCAGCACCATTTGTTGAAAAGGCTATCTTTTTTTCCACTGGATGGTTTTAGCTTCTTTGTCAAAGGTCAAGTGACCATAGGTGTGTGGGTTCTTTTCTGGGTCTTCAGTTCTCTTCCATCAATCTACCTGTCTATCTCTGTACCAATACCATGCAGTTTTTATCATGATTGCTCTGTAGTACAGCTTGAGGTTAAGGATGTTGATTGCCACAGATATTTTGTTATTGTTGAGAATAATTTCGCTATCCTGGGTTTTTATTATTCCAAATTAATTTGAGAATTATTCTTTCTAACTCTATGAAGAAATGATTTGGAATTTTGATGGGCATTTCATTGAATCTGTAGATTGCTTTTGGCAAGATGGCCATTTTACTATATTAATCCTGCAAATCCATGAGCATGGGAAATGGTAGATCTCTCCATCTTCTGATGTCTTCTTCAAATTCTTAAATCAGAGACTTGAAATTCTTGTCATACAGATCTTTCACTTGTTTGGTTAGAGTCACACCAAGATATTTTATATAATTTGTGACTATTGTGAAGGGTGTCATTTCCTTAATTTCTCTCTTAGCCTGTTAATCATTTGTATAAAGGAAGGCTACTGATTTGGTTGAGTTAGTTTTATATCCAGCTAATTCTCTGGAGTTGTTTATCAAGATTAGGAGTTCTCTGATGGAATTTTGGGGTCATTTAAGTATACTATCATATCATCTGCAAATAGTGATATTTTGACTTTTTTCTTCCCATTTCATACCACTGGCCTCATTTTGTTGTCTAATTACTTTACCTAGAACTTCAAGTACTATACTGAATAGGTAAGGAGAGAGTGGGCAGCCTTGTCTAGTCCCTGGTTTTAGTGGGATTGCTTCAAGTTTCTCTCCATTTAGTTTGATGTTGGCTACGAGTTTGCTTTTAATATGTTTAGGTATGGGCCTTGAATTCTTCATCTTTCCAAGACTTTTAACTCGAAGGAATATTGAATCTTGTCAAATGCCTTCTCAGCATCTATTGAAATGATCCTGTGGTATTTTTCTTTGAGTTTGTTTATGTGGTGGATTATGTTGCTGAATTTCTGTATCTTGAGCCATCCCTGTATCTGTGGGATAAAGCCTACTTGATCAACATGGATGATCATTTTGTTGTGTTCTTGGATTCAGTTTGGAAGAATTTTATTGAGTATTTTGGAATCAATATTCATAAGGGAAACTTGTCAGATGTTCTCTTTCTTTGTTGGGTCTTTGTGTGGTTTTTGTATCAGCATAACTGTGGCTTCATAAAAGGAATTTGGTAGTGTTCCTTGTGTTTCTATTTTGTGGAATATTTTGAAGAGTATTGTAATTAGGTCTTATTTGAAGGTCTGATCGTATTCTGCACTAAACCCATCTAGTCCTGGGCATTTTTTGGTTGGGAGACTTTTAATGACTTCTTCTATTTCTTTAGGGGTTATTGGACTGTTTAGATAGTTTATCTGATCCTGATTTAAATATTCTACCTGGTATTTGTTTAGAAATTTGTCCATTTCATTCAGATTTTCCAGTGTTGAGTATAGGCTTTTGCAATAGGATCTGATGTGTTTTTTTTTTATTTCTTCACTTTTTGTTGTTATGTCTCCCTTTTAATTTCCTATTTTATTAATTTGGATACTGTCTCTGTACCCTCTGGTTAGTCTGGCTAAGGGTTTATCTATCTTTTTGATTTTCTCAAAAAACCATCTCCTGGTTTTGTTCATTCTTTGTATAGTTCTTTGGTTCCACTTGGTTATTTTCAGCTATGAGTTTGATCATTTCCTGCCTTCTACTCCTCTTGGGTATATTAGCTTCTTTTTGTTCTAGAGTTTTCAGGTGTGCTGTTCAGCTGCTAGTGTATGTTCTGTCCAGTTTCTTTTTGGAGGTGCTCAGAGCTATGAGTTTTCCTCTTAACACTGCTTTCATTGTGTCCCATATGTTTGGGTATGTTGTGCCTTAATTTTCATTAAATTACAAAAAGTCTTTAATTTATTTCTTTGTTTCTTTCTTGACCAAGTTATCATTGAATAGGGTGTTGCTCAGCTTCCATATGTATATGGGCTTTCTGTTGTTTTTGTTGCTATTGAAGAACAGCCTTAGTCTGTGGTGATGTGATAGGATGCATGGGATTATTTCAATCTTCTTGTATCTGTGGAGGCCTGCTTTATAACCAGTTATATTGTCAGTTTTAGAGAAGGTATAATGAGGTGCTGAGAAGTTATATTCTTTGTTTTAGATTGAAATGTCCTATAGATATCTGTTCATAACTTTTGTTAGTTTCACTGTGTCTCTGTTTAGTCTCTGTTTCTATGGACTGTCCATTGATGAAAGTAGGGTGTTGAAATCTTCTACTATTATTGCATGAAGTGCAAAGTGTGCTTTGAACTTCAGTAAAGTTTCCTTTATGAATGTGGGTACCCTTGCATTTGGATCACAGATGTTCAAAATTGTGAGTTCATGTTGGTAGATTTTTCCTTTGATGAGTAAGTGTCCTTCCTTATCCTTTGTAATAACTTTTGGTTGAATGTTGATTTTATTCAATATTAGAATGGCTACACCAGCTTGTTTCTTGGGACCATTTGCTTGGAAAATTGATTTGACTTCCAGCTTTTTATTCTGAGGTAGTTTCTGTCTTTGTCACTGAGGTGTGTTTCCTGCATGCAGCAAAATGCTGTGTCCTGATTTCATATCCAGTCTGTTAGTCTGTCATTTTTTTGGGGGGAGGGTGATTGAGTCCATTAATGTTAGGAGATATTATGGAATAGTGATTGATGCTTCCAGTTATTTTTGTTGTTAGAGGTGAAATTGTTTGGGTGGCTATCTTCTTTTGGGTTTGTTGAACAAAGCTTACTTTATTGCTTTTTCTAGGGTGTAGTTTCCCTCTTTGTGTTTGTATTTTCCATCTGTTATCCTTTGTAGGGCTGGATTTGTGGAAAGATATTGTGTAAATTTGGTTTTATCATGGAATATCTTGGTTTCTCCATCTATGGTAATTGAGAGTTTGCTGGGTATAATAGCCTGGGTTGGCATTTGTGTTCTCTTAGGTTCTGTATGACACATGCCCAGGATTTTCTTGCTTTCATTGTCTCTGTTGAGAAGTCTGGTGCAAGTCTGACAGGCCTGCTTTTAGATGTTACTTGACATTTTCCCCTCACTTCTTTTAATATTATTTCGTTGTTTGTGCATTTGGTATTTTGACTATTATGTCATGGGAAGAATTTCTTTTCTGGTCCAATCTATTTGGAGTTCTATAAGCTTCTTGTATGTTCGTGGACATCTCTTTCTTTAGGTTAGGGAAGTTTTCTTCTATAATTTTGAAGATATTTACTGACCCTTTAAGTTGGGAATCTTCACTCTCTTCTATACTTATTATCCTTAGGTTTGGTCTTCTCATTGTGTCCTGGATTTCCTGGGTGTTTTCGGTTAGGAGCTTTTTGCATTTTGCATTTTCTTTGACTGTTGTGTCAGTGGTTTCTATGGTAATTTCTGCACCTGAGAGTCTCCTGTATTCTGTCTCCTGTATTCTGTTGGTGATACTTGCATCTATGGCTCATAATCTCTTTTCTAGGTTTTCTATCTCCAGGGTTGTCTCCCTTTGTGATATCATTATTGTTTTTATTTTCATTGTTAGATCCTGGATGGTTTTGTTCAGTTCCTTCACCTATTTGGTTGTGTTTTCCTGTAATTCTTTAAGTGATCTTTGTGTTTCTTCTTTATGGGCTTCTATTTGTTTACCTGTGCTCTCTTGTATTTATTTAAGGAGTTATTTAAACTTCTTAAAGTCTTCTATCATCATCATGAGATGTGATTTTAAATCATAGTCCTGCCTCTCCAGAGTTTTGGGGTATCTAGAGCTTGCTATAGTGTGAGAATTAGGTTCTAATGATGCCAAGTAGCCTTGATTTTTGTAGCTTATGTTCTTGCACTTGCTTCTCACCATCTGTTGTCTCTGGTGTTAGCTGTTTTTGCTTTCTCTGACTGTGGCTTGTTTCTCCTGTAAGCCTGTGTGTCAGCACTCCTTGGATACCAGCTCTGGCCAGGCAAAATTTGGGTATGGAGAGCTGTGGCACACAGTCAGCTCCAGGACACAGACTAAAACCAGAAGGATTCTGTACCAGAGAATTCCTTGGTTTCTGTGTCCTGATAGCTCTGGATTGGTCCCTCTTGGGCCAGAAAATTTGAGTATAAGTGGTGGTCTTACCTGTTTTCTCAAGTGTGTCAACACTACTGATAGACTAGTTATCTTCCTGTGAGATTTGGGAATGGAGAAGTTTTGGCACAGGGTCAGCTCTGGGTGCAGATAGAAACTGGAAGGATCCTGTCCCAGGTTCCTCCTCAGTTCCTGTGTCCTGAAGGCTCTGGGCAGGTCCCTCAGAGCAGAAGTGGTGGCCTTACCTGTGCTCTCAGATGTGACAGCATTCCTGGGAGACAAGCTCTCTCCCAGCAGTATTTGTGTATGGAGAGCTTGGCACAGGGTTATCTCCAGGGCACGGGAACCAGAAGGCTTAAAGCTCATTTAGAGTGGTTAATAATTTATAAAATTATAGGTTTTCAAACTCACACATCTAATCACTTTCTGTAGCAGCATCTCACTGTAACTATTGGCTAATTATTTTAAGTATGATTGATGCTCAATTTTAGATAAAATCAAATACTGTCTAGTTGAACAACTCTTATAAACCCAGAAAAAAGCTAGAAGTGTTGTTTGTTCTATTAACAGCTGGCAAGTGTTAATGAATTTTCCATTAGAAATATAATACCCAAATATTGTCTCCAGCCAATTATTTCTTCCATTCCATTGACGAATATTTTTTCTTTAAATTTAAGGGAGACATATGAATATGATAACTGTTTTAAAGATTTATCTTTGTCTAACAAATTTCTCTTTAGTTTGCTGGACATGGTGGTTCACATCATTAATCCTAGCACTCTAGAGTCAGTGGCAAGCTTATCTCTGTATATTTTGGGCCAGCAGATAAGGCTACATAGTAAAACTTGTCGAAATAAATTGTTTGTTAGAAACTAAAGTGGATATCATGTTTAATCATGAATAGAATGTGTGTATTAAAATCATAATAAATTCATGTGTAGTTATATACCAATCTGTATAAAATAATTTTATGGATATTTGCAGAGGTATGTGTCTGCAAAGTGTTATTTGTATGCTTTGTATGCTGTGGATGTATAAAATAAATGTTCATTTGTGTGGGCATGAGTACTTTTATTTCTATGTGCATGTGAGGCCAGAAAGGGACATTTGGTGTACAGTTCTATCATTCTCTGCCTTATTCTTTTGATACAATGTTTCACTCAAAATTTTATTCATTAAGAATCTTGTACAATGTATTTTGATCATATATAGGCTTCCTCTCCTAATTCTTCCAAGATCCATCACTCTTTCCCTTCCCATTCAATGTTGTTTCCTTTCATTGTCATGCCTCAATCAAGGACAGATTGTGCTACCAAAATATTCTTGGATGTGTGAACTTCCAATGGAGCATGGATAACCTATCAGGGGCTACTCTTTTCCTCTTTCAGCAGTTAAGAATTGCTAATAGCTTAGCAGCTAGAGGTGAAACTCCATGTCCAACTCCCTTCTTCATTCTGGGATTTGCTTTGAATTAGGTGTGAGTATGTCTTGTACTTGGTGTCATAACTGCTCTGAGTTCATATGTGCAGGTACCCTGGCTGTACCTAAAAGACACTGTTGCTTGAAGTCATCTGCCATCTCTGGTTCTTATATCCTTTCTGCCGCCTCTTGAGGAGGAGTGTTGTGGTTCTACTTAGGAATGAATATTATGAAGTCTCTTATTTTTGGCACCTTGACAAGTTAAGAGTTTCTGTGCTGATCATTACCTACTGCATGCAGAAGATTCTCTGATGAGGGTTGAAAGATATATTAATCAATGGGCATAATGACAAGTCACTAAGAATTAGTTTAATATTATGTCCACTTAGTGGAATAATAGCAATAGTTTCATTCATAGGGTCTATTATCTATCTATCTATCTATCTATCTATCTATCTATCTATCTACTCATCTATCCTTCCATGTATCCTTCCATCTATCCATCTGGCTGGAAAGATGTGTCAGCAATTAAAAGCACTGGATCTTCTTCCACAGGACCCATGTTCTATTGTATTCTGTGTCTTCTACTTATTATATCTGAATATGGATTTTTTCTCTCTCCATTCATCATTTGCTTTATTCAGAAATATCCATCTTGTATTTAGCTGGGTGCTATATGTAAACAGATATGAAATCTTTCTCTCTAACCTTTAGTCTCTTCATATTTAGAAGTAGATGGCCAGGTGGGAATGGTAGCATACACTTTTAAGCCCAGTACTTGGGAGGCAGAAGTAGGTAGATCAAAATTACTCATGTCCATACAGTAAGACTGTGTCCGCAAAAATAAAACAAAATTAAACTACAACAAAAATTTGGTGGGCATGTGACACATTTATATTTTTTCCCTTCTGCTTTTTTCTTACTCATCCCTCTCCCTCCTCAGGCGGAGACATGGCTTAGTGGTTAAAAACACTTTTTGGCTGGTCTTCCAGAGTAAGACTAGTCTACCCAAAAGAAGAGATTATTAACACTATTATCACTGCTTGAAAGTATAATTATGTTTTCCCTTAAGGAAGTTGTTCAAAACAACTTAATGGAGTTTCCAAGTTATTAAGCAGGTCTGTAGATATGGTGTTAGCTACCATTTTATTCTCTAGAAGCCTTCAATAGGTCCTCATCATCATTCATACACTTCTTTTTAAAAATTCAAGTAGTACTACGAAGCAATTGTGTTAAAAAAACTGCATGGTATTGGTACATTGACAGACAAGTAGATCAATGGAAGAGAATTGAAGACCCAGAAATGAGCCCACAGAGTTATGGTCACTTGATCTTTGATAAAGGAGCTACAACCATCCAGTGGAAAAAAGATAGCCTTTTCAATAAATGGTGCTGGCTCAACTGGAGGTCAACATGCAGCAGAATGCTAATTGACCCACTCTTATCTCCTTATACTAAGCTCAACTCCAAGTGGATCAAGGACCTCCACATAAAACCAGATACACTGAAACTAATAGAAAAGAAACTGGGGAAGACCCTGGAGGACATGGGCACAGGGGGAAAGTTTCTGAACAGAACACCAATAGCTTATGCTCTAAGATCAAGAATTGACAAATGGGACCTCATAAAATTACAGAGTTTCTGTAAGGCAAAGGATACTGTCAGAAGGACAAAACAGCAACCAACAAATTGGGAAAAGATCTTCACCAACAACACATCTGACAGAGGACTAACATCCAATATATACAAAGAACTCAAGAAGTTAGATCCCAAAGAACCAAATAACCCTATCAAAAATGGGGTACCGAGCTAAACAAAGAATTTTCACGAGAAGAAATTTGGATGGCTAAGAAGCACCTTAAGAGATGTTCAACATCATTAGTCATCAGGGAAATGCAAATCAAAACAACCCTGAGATTCCACCTCATATCAGTCAGAATGGCTAAGATTAATAACTCAGGAGACAGCAGGTGCTGGCGAGGATGTGGAGAAAGAGGAACACTCCTCCACTGTTGGTGGGATTACAAGATGGTACAACCACTCCGGAAATAAGTTTGGCAGTTCTTCAGAAAATTGGGCATGCCACTTCCAGAGGACCCTGCCATACCACTCCTGGGAATATACCCAGAGGATTCCCCTGCATGCAACAAAGACACATGCTCCACTCTGTTCATAGCAGCCTTATTTATAATAGCCAGAAGTTGGAAGGAGCCCAGATGTCCCTCAAAGGAGGAATGGATACAGAAAATTTGGTATATTTATACAATGGAATACTACTCAGCAATTAAAAATAATGAATTTATGCAATTTGTAGGCAAATGTTTGGATCTGGAAAATATCATCCTATGTGAGTTAACCCAATCACAAAAGAATACACATGAAATGCAATCACTGATAAGTGGATATTAATGATCCCAGAAGCTCTGAATACTCAAGGCACAATTAGCAAATCAAAAGATTCCCAAGAAGAAGGAAGGAGAGGATCCTGGTCCTGAAAAGACTGGATCCAGGTTTGTAGGAGAGTACCAGAACAGAGAAATGGGGGGTTATTGGGGAATGGGGGGATAGGACTTATGGTACATATGGTGAGGGGGGGAACTGGAAAAGGGGAAAATCTTTGGAATGTAAACAAAGAATATAGAAAGTAAAAAATGGAAAAAATGTACATAAGCATACATTTAAATGTATAAATTAAATTCAACTTGCAAACTATTGCAAACACAGCTTTTTCCTCTTCAAAAAGAAGAAACATTGTCTTGTTTACAAACACAAATATTTATAAATAGATGCTACAATCTCTATTGGAATCTTCTGCCATCAAAAGAATCATGTGTCATTCTCCAAGGTACAGAGCAATTGAAATTCTCCCATAAGCCATAAGTAAAGTGAGACATCAGTTAGTCATTTAATATTCAAGATCATATTGCATGAGACTAAGAGGGGCAATTCAAATATTACCAAGCATAGGGTATTTGCAACCCCAGATTCAGGCTCCATTCTTCCTTCATCATTAAGCATCTGAAACTTTTTGACAACTCACTGTATCTTTTGGTTTTGAGCACTGTCTTCACTGATTTTAAAATAGGAATAATAACTTTCACAAATAAGTCCACTATGAACTTCAAAAAAAATCATATGAAAGGGTTTTGTAGGCTCTAACTTTGTTTTGGGTTCTTTCATTCACCCCTTTATCTACCAGTAATCACTGACTGCCTACCTAGCACTCATTATAAATATAATGAAATGGGGCATTAATGAATAGTCACCTGATTGTTTCTTATTGAGTCTGATTTACCAAGGGTCAAAACTTGAAACCATGAGTTTTCCTATTAGAACTCTACCTTCAAGTAACTTCAGTATTCTATGATGTAGTTCTCCAAAGCTGAGTTCATTTAGCTCTCAAAATATAGGAAAACTCAAATCATTTTTCTTTACACAAATTTTCCTTCCAAGATATTACTCATACATACCCAACACAAGCTAAATTTATCTACCTCTCCCAGCTAAGCCATCTGTTGCATGTAAATATCACTGATGTATGTATCTAGTTAATTATGGTTCTCAAAAGAAATCTGACAACTAGGGGACATTAAGTGTTAGGTGTTGGTGCTGACATTATAGAAGAAAAATGATGAGGTCCTAGTGTCAGAATAAATCTGCAGTAAGTCTAGAAATAAAGGAAAAGAATACATTTTAAAGAATATCATTCAATTAATGGGCAAAAATATTCTGAAATTATTCAAGGAAAATATAGAAATCAAAACATAAGTTTTCAAAATGCCATGTTCACATCCATAAATCTTACTTTCATGATTCTTTTGGGCTAAATGTCCATAGTGAAAAATGTGTGTATATGTAAATCTCAAACAAGGAGGAGTCCGATAAAATATGCCTTATTCTTTCAAATAGTTTTTTTCTTTAAAATAGTTCTTGTCCTTTCAACAAACATTCATTATATGTGAAATATTTGTTAGCATAAATTATTATCCCAGCAGAAATAAATTAAAAACTACAGTAATAGTGAAATTGACATTACCTCTAACTTAAAAGATATCACCAACTTACTTATTAATGTTTTAATTATTTGCCTTCTGTACAATATCAAATAAGAATGAGTCTCTATATTGCACTAGAAGGGGAATATTAAGTCAACATGGATAAACTATCACTCATACTTCTTCATGAATTTTAAATATAACAACAAAAGCAATATATGATATTGATTGAGTATGATTCTTAGAAGATACAATGGTACCTGATGACAAAAACTGTTTGAAAATATTACATGTCCCATGAACTATTACAGCCTTATAAAAGTCATGTTCTCAATACCTTAACATTGAAATCAAAGAAACTAACTCTTTATTCTGATCAAAGTTTAATCTCAGGAAATTGCATAGCTAATTTATATTAAATATTGGTAAGCATATGCTTCACAGGATTGTAAGTATACAGAAGATAATGAAGTATTTCATCCTATATATCCTGATATGAAAAAAAAGTAGGTAGTATACAGTTACACAGTTTTATATATGTATATGCATATGTTTGGGTGTGCATCTGTATAAGAGCATACTTTCTTCTGTTTACCAATAGCATGCTAAAGCCCAAAATAAAAATCTTGTCTCCATAAAGTATTCACTCAGAATCTACTCTCTTCTTTTAGTTGTAGGAATGAATATTTGAAAGGACTCCCAAATCGTGTCTGAGACTTCTTTGATCAAGTTACAGATTTTTACATGTTTTGAAGGTCTGTCTTTTCTATGTTCAATATCTGCATTTCTCTATAATAAAGTGCACACATACATACATTTTGGTTAGGTTATTTTACTTCAGATATTCACAGGAAATTCTAAAGGCATGACCAAATTCAGTTATGAGAATTTTTAACATTGAGAGGTGTGTGTGTGTGTGTGTGTGTGTGTGTGTATGTGCGTGTGTGTCTGATCCTGGCTTCTTGTTTCCCCTAAATGCTGCCCCCACCCCTAATTCATTATATTTGTCTGGCCTTTGTAGGACTTTACTGTCTCTGAGTTGGTGATTGCTAGGCGGCCTAGTTGTGTAAATATAAATGTGTTGGTCTTCATGTACTTTTGGGGTTTATTGTTTACAAAACTTTAGTTGTATTGAAAGAAAAATAGCCAAAGCATCTTTGACAGAAAGTTCTGCACCAGACAACACCATCTGAAACCAAAATGAGCCTCTTCTTCTCAAAGTGTGCCTCTGGGACAGTGGCTTTCCCTTCCATACTTCTCCCCATCTCCCATTCTGGACCACAATGATCTTAAGGCAGCCCTTCTCCATCTTAAGAAAACTCTTCAAATTGATCCACTCTTATCTCCTTGTGCTAATCTGAACTTCAAGTGGATCAAGGACCTTCACATTAAACCAGACACATTGAAACTAGTAGAAAAGAAACTGGGGAAGGCCCTAGAGGACATGGGCACAAGGGGAAAGTTCCTAAACAGAACACCAATACCTTATGCTCTAAGATCAAGAATTGACAAATGGGCTGCAGCTTCCCATCCAGCTGCCAGACCTAGCCAGCTTGCCAGGTGCTCAGACCCTGCCGGCGGAACCAGGTACCAGAGACAGCCCGAGTTTAAGACCTCCGGGGACTCAGGTCTGGGGCAGGAACTGCGCACAGACTAGTGGTTTGGAATACAGTGGCCGTGCCTGCGCTCTGCGCTCACAGGCCAGACCCCAAACCCCCTGCAGGCAGCGCCATCTTGCCTGCAGCTTCCCATCCAGCTGGTAGCAGGGAAGCCAGACCTAGCCAGCTTGCCAGGTGCTCAGACCCTGCCCGCGGAACCAGGGTAAGCAACAATTCTTGTTTATTAAGAAGAGTGAGGACCAGCTATAGCGGCAGGCCTCCATATTGCAACCAGGACACAGCTGGAAAGGTGCAGGTAGAGACTCCGTCTGGGGCTAGAGCAGGGAGAGCTGCTAAGCTCTCGCCCACAGGCGGGCCCAGGCGCCTAGGCTCTGCAGCACATCCCTGCGAGCTTAGCCCATGCACCGAGGCAGCCGGAACCACCCAGCTCCCCAGGACCCCGGGCCAGCGATAGCGGCAGGCCTCCATATTGCAACCAGGACACAGCTGGAAAGGTGCAGGTAGAGACTCCGTCTGGGGCTAGAGCAGGGAGAGCTGCTAAGCTCTCTCCCACAGGCGGGCCCAGGCGCCTAGGTTCTGCAGCACGTCCCTGCGAGCTTAGGCCATGCACCGAGGCAGCCGGAACCACCCAGCTCCCCAGGACCCCAGACCAGCGATAGTGGCAGGCCTCCATATTACAACCAGAACACAGCTGGAAAGGCACAGGTAGACAGATTCCATCAGGGGCTACCACGTGGGGGGATCTGCTAGGCTCTTGCTACTAGGCAGGCCCAGCAGCGCCTGCCGAGGCTCTGCTGCACTCCCCCACACTTCCCGGAGACCTCAGGCCGTGCACAAAGTCAGCGGGTGGCAGCCAGCTCTTGATCCCGTTGAGCAGCAATCACGCATAACCACCAGTAGAGAAACAACAGGTAAGCCCAGCCTCACAGGAGATTCAAACACCAGCCAGTGACAACAAGGTCAACTAACACCAGAAATAACCAGATGGTAAAAGGTAAACGAAGGAATGTCACTAACGGAAATCAAGGCAACATGACAGCATCTGAACCCAGTTCTCCAACAACAGGAAGCCCTGGATACCCCAAAACACCAGAAAAACAAGACTTGGATATAAAATCACTGGTCAGGATGCTGGTAGCTGAACACATAGAAAGATCTCATAAAGAAATAGAAGAGAAAATGGATCAAAAGTTAGAAGCCTTTACAAGCCAAATACAAAAATCACTTCAAGAAATGCAGGAGAAGATGGATCAAAAAGAAGAAGACAATAAGGAGGAAAGACAAAAATCACTTAAAGAAATACAGAAGAACGTGGGCCAACAAGTAGAAGCTATGAAAGAGGAAACACAAAAATCTATTAAAGAAATACATGAAAACACAATCAAGCAAGCGAAAGATCTGAGCACATCCATCCAGGCACTAAAAACAGAAGTAGAAACAACTAAGAAATCGCAGAGGGAGACAACATTGGAGACAGAAAACCTTGGGAAGAAATCAGGAGCCATAGATGCAAATATCAACAATAGAATACAAGAGATAGAAGACAGAATATCAGAAGCCGAAGATACCATAGGAACCATTGATTCAACAGTCAAAGAAAATACTAAATGCAAAAAGGCTGTAACCCAAAACATCCAGGAAATCCAGGACACAATGAGAAGACCAAACCTAAGGATTATAGGTATAAACGAGAATGAAGATGTACAAGTTAAAGGGCCAGCAAATATCTTCTACAAAATTATGGAAGAAAACTTCCCCAACCTAAAGAGAGAGATGCCCATGAATATACAAGAAGCATACAGAACCCCAAACAGACTGGATCAGAACAGAAATACATCCCGTCACATAATAATCAAAACTCCAAATGTACTAAACAAAGAAAGAATATTAAAGGCAGCAAGAGAAAAAGGCCAAGTAACTTATGAAGGAAGACCTATCAGAATAACACCAGACTTCTCACCTGAGACCATGAAAGCTAGAAGATCCTGGGCAGATATAATGCAAACTCTAAGAGAACACAAACTTCAGCCAAAACTACTTTACCCAGCAAAGCTCTCAATCACCATAGGTGGAGACATCAAGGTATTCCATGACAAAACCAAATTTGCACGATATCTTTCCACAAATCCAGCCCTACAAAGGATAATAGGGGGAAAACACCAAGACAAGGACGGAAACTACACCCGGGAAGAAGCAAGATAGAAACCTCCTCTCATCAAACCCAAAAGAAGGTAACCTCTCGAATATAAAAAATAAATAAAATAAATAAATATAATTTCAAAAATGTCTGGAGGAAATAATTACTATTCCTTAATATCTCTTAACATCAATGGACTCAATTCCCCAATAAAAAGACATAGATTAACAGACTGGATACGGAAACAGGACCCTACATTTTGCTGCATACAGGAAACACATCTCAGTGTCAAAGACAAACACTGCCTTAGAGTAAAAGGCTAGAAGACAATTTTACAAGCAAATGGTCTCAGGAAACAAGCTGGAGTAGCCATTCTAATATCAGATAAAATTGACTTCCAACCTAAAATCATCAAAAGAGACTCAGAAGGTCACTTCTTGCTGGCCAAAGGGAAAATCCACCAAGAAGAGCTCTCAATACTGAACATCTATGCTCCAAATGCAAGGGCAGCCTCATTCGTAAAAGAAACCTTACTAAAGCTTAAAGCACACATTACACCTAACACAATAATTGTGGGTGACTTCAACACTCCACTCTCCTCAATGGACCGATCAGGAAAGCAGAAACTAAACAGGGACACAGTGAAACTAATTGAAACTCTGGACCAATTGGATTTAACAGATATATATAGGACATTTCATCCTAAAGCTAAAGAATATACCTTTTTCTCAGCTCCACATGGGACCTTCTCCAAAATAGACCATATAATTGGTCACAAGACAGATGTCAACAAATACAAGAAGATCGAGCTAATCCCATGCCTTCTATCAGATCACCATGGGGTAAGAGTGGTCTTCAATAACAACAAAAACAACAGAAAGCCCACATACACATGGAAACTGAACAATACTCTACTCAATGACACCTTGGTCAAGGAAGAAATAAAAAAAGAAATCAAAGACATTTTAAAATTCAATGAAAATGAAGGTACAACCTACCCAAATCTATGGGACACAATGAAAGCAGTGCTAAGAGGAAAACTCATAGCTCTAAGTGCATCCAAAAAGAAGCTGGAGAGAGCATATACTAGCAGCTTAATGGCACACCTTAAAGCCCTGGAAGAAAAACAAGTTAATTCACCCAGGAGGAGTAGAAGACAAGAAATCATCAAACTCAGGGCTGAAATCAATCAAATAGAAACAAAGAGAACCATACAAAGAATCAACAAGACCAGGAGCTGGTTCTTTGAGAAAATCAGCAAGATAGATAAACCCTTAGCCAGACTAACCAAAGGACACAGAGACAGTATCCAAATTACCAAAATTAGAAATGAAAAGGGAGACATAACAACAGAAACTGAGGAAATTCAAAAGATCCTCAGATCCTACTACAAAGGTCTATACTCAAAACAACTGGAGAATCTGGAGGAAATGGACAATTTCCTAGACAGATATCAAATACCAAAATTAAATCAGGATCAAGTAGATCAGCTAAACAGTCCCATAACCCCTAAAGAAATAGAAGGGGTTATAGAAAGCCTCCCAACCAAGAAAAGGAAGGGACCAGATGGTTTTAGTGCAGAATTCTACCAGACCTTCAAAGAAGACTTAACACCAATACTTTTCAAACTATTCCATAAAATAGAGACAGAAGGGATACTGCCCAACTCATTCTTTGAAGCCACAATCACACTAATACCTAAACCACAAAAAGATCCAACAAAGAAAGAGAACTACAGGCCAATTTCTCTTATGAATATCGATGCAAAAATACTAAATAAAATTCTTGCCAACCGAATCCAAGAGCACATCAAAACGATCATTCACTATGATCAAGTAGGCTTCATCCCAGGGATGCAGGGATGGCTCAACATACAGAAATCCATCAATGTAATCCACTACATAAACAAACTAAAAGAAAAAAACCACATGGTCATCTCATTAGATGCTGAAAAAGCATTCAACAAAATTCAGCATCCTTTCATGCTAAAAGTCTTGGAAAGAGCAGGAATTCAAGGCCCATACCTAAACATAGTAAAAGCAATCTACAGCAAACCAGTAGTCAACATCAAAATAAATGGAGAGAAACTTGAAGCATTCCCACTAAAATCAGGGACTAGACAAGGCTGCCCTCTCTCTCCATATCTTTTCAATATAGTACTTGAAGTTCTAGCAAGAGCAATTAGACAACATAAGGAAGTCAAAGGGATACAAATTGGAAAGGATGAAGTGAAACTATCATTATTTGCAGACGATATGATAGTTTACCTAAGCGACCCAAAAAACTCCACCAGAGAACTTCTACAGCTGATAAACGACTTCAGCAAAGTGGCAGGTTATAAAATTAACTCAAGCAAGTCAGTGGCCTTCTTGTACTCAAAGGACAAGCAGGCAGAGAAAGAAATTAGGGAAATAACACCCTTCACAATAGCCACAAACAACATAAAATATCTTGGCGTAACTCTAACCAAACAAGCGAAAGATCTGTACAACAGGAACTTCAAGTCCTTGAAGAAAGAAATCGAAGAAGACCTCAGAAGATGGAAAAATATTTCTTGCTCCTGGATTGGCAGGATCAATATAGTAAAAATGGCCATCTTGCCAAAAGCAATATACAGATTCAATGCGATCCCCATCAAAATCCCAACTCAATTCTTCATAGATCTAGAAAGAGCAATTCTCAAATTCATCTGGAGCAACAAAAAACCCAGGATAGCTAAAACTATTCTCAACAATAAAAGGACTTCTGGGGGAATCAATATCCCTGACCTCAAGCAGTACTACAGAGCAATTGTGTTAAAAACTGCATGGTATTGGTATAGCAACAGGCAAGCAGATCAATGGAACAGGATTGAAGACCCAGAGGTTAACCCACAGACTTATGGTCACTTGATCTTTGATAAAGGAGCCACAACCATCCGGTGGAATAAAGATAGCCTTTTCAACAAATGGTGCTGGTTCAACTGGAAGTCAACATGCAGAAGAATGCGAACTGACCCACTCTTATCTCTTTGCACTAAGATCAACTCCAAGTGGATCAAGGAACTCCACATAAAACCAGACACACTGAAACTATTAGAAAAGAAACTTGGGAAGACCCTGGAGGACTTGGGCACAGGGGAAAAGTTCCTGAATAGAACACCAATAGCTTATGCTCTAAGATCAAGAATCGACAAATGGGACCTCATAAAATTACAAAGTTTCTGCAAAGCAAAGGACACTGTCAGAAGGACAAAACGGCAACCAAAAAAGTGGGAAAAGATCTTCACCAACTCCACATCCGACAGAGGGCTAATATCCAATATATACAAACAACTCAAGAAGTTAGACCGCAAAGAATCAAATAACCCTATCAAAAAATGGGGTACAGAGCTAAACAAAGAATTTTCACCAGTAGAAATTCGGATGGCCGAGAAACACCTTAAAAGATGTTCAACATCATTAGTCATCAGGGAAATGCAAATCAAAACAACCCTGAGATTCCACCTCACACCAGTCAGAATGGCTAAGATTAAAAACTCAAGAGACAACAAGTGCTGGCGAGGATGTGGAGAAAGAGGAATACTCCTCCACTGTTGGTGGGATTGCAAAATGGTAAAACCGCTCTGGAAATCAGTTTGGAGGTTCCTCAGAAAATTGGGCATGTCACTTCCAGAGGACCCTGGCATACCACTCCTGGGCATATACCCAGAGGATTCCCCTGCATGCAATAAGGACACATGCTCCACTATGTTTATAGCAGCCTTGTTTATAATAGCCAGAAATTGGAAGGAGCCCAAATATCCCTCAAAGGAGGAATGGATACAGAAAATGTGGTATATTTATACAATGGAATACTACTCAGCAATTAAAAATAATGAATTCATGCAATTTGTAGGTAAATGGTTAGACCTGGAAAATATCATCCTGAGTGAATTAACCCAATCACAAAAGAATGCACATGAAATGCAATCACTGATAAGTGGATATTAATGAGCCCAGAAGCCCTAAATACTCAAGACACAAATAGCAAGTCAAATGATTCCCAAGAAGAAGAAAGGAGAGGACCCTGGGCCTGTAAAGATTGCATCCAGTTTAGTAAAGAAACCGAGGGGGGAGGGGGAATGATTGGGGAACAGTTGCGGAGGGGAGAGGAACTATGGGAACTATGGTGGGTGGGAACTGGGAAAGGGGAAAGCCTTTGGAATGTAAACATAGAATATAGAAAATAAAAAAAAATAAAAAAAAGAATTGACAAATGGGACCTCATAAAATTACAAAGTTTCTGTAAGGCAAAGGACAGTGTCAGAAGGACAAAAGAGCAACCAACTAATTGGGAAAATTTGTTCACCAACCTTACATCCAACAGAGAGCTAATATCCAATATATACAAAGAACTCAAGAAGTTTGACCTCAGAGAACCAAATAACCCTATTAAAAATGGGCTATAGAGCTAAACAAAAAATTTTCACCAGAAGAAATTTGGATGGCTGAGAAGCACCTTAAGAGATGTTCAACATCATTAGTCATCAGGGAAATGCAAATCAAAACAACCCTGAGATTCCACCCCACACCAGTCAGAATGGCTAAGATTAAAAACTCAGGAGACAGCAAGTACTGGCAAGGATGTGGAGAAAGAGGAACACTCCTCCACTGTTGGTGGGATTGCAAGCTGGTACAACCACTTTGGAAATCAGTCTGGCAGTTCCTCAGAAAATTGGGCATGCCACTTCCAGAGAACCCTGTCATACCACTCCTGGGCATATACCCAGACTATTTCCCTGCATGCAATAACGACACATGCTTCACTATGTTCATAGCAGCCTTGTTTATAATAGCCAGAAGCTGGAAAGAACCCAGATGTCCCTCAATGGAGGAATGGATACAGAAAATGGGGTATATTTATACAATGGAATACTACTCAGCAATTAAAAACAATGAGTTCATGCAATTTGTAGGCAAATGGTTGGAACTGGAAAATATCATCCTAAGTGAGCTAACCCAATCACAAAAGAATACACATGAAATGCAATCACTGATAAATGGATATTAATTAGCCCAGAAGCTTTGAATACTCAAGGCACAATTAGCAAATCAAAAGATTCCCAAGAAGAAGGAAGGAGATTGTCCTGGTCCCAAAAAGACTGGATCCAGTATTGTAGGAGAGTACCAGAACAGAAAAATGGGCGGGGGGTGATTGGGGAATGGGCAGAGGGAAGAGGACTTATGGGACATATGGTGAGGGGGGATCTGGGAAAGGGGAAAGCATTTAGAATGTAAGCAAAACTATAGAAAAAAGAAAACTCTTATACTTACTTCTTTGGGCATCTCTAAAACTCTTGAATGACCCATGTAAGAAATCTGAAGCAGCCCTGAACCTGGTTCTCCACTTGTCCCTAACTCAGTGAAGAGTTTTTGTTGGTGGTTTTGAGGCAGTATCTCACTGTGTAGCCAGAGATAGCCTCATATTCCTCCTCCTCCCTTAGTCTCCTCTGTTGCAGGGATTGCATGTGAGCTACTTCTCACTGGCAAGACCATATATTTCATGGTGTGATTCGCCTTTGGACAGATTGAAGGGTAAATTTTCTCCCTTAGGTAGAGGGAAGCAATTGTGGGGCCTTCCATGTAGAAAGTGGAATCTGGAGACCAGAAAAGGGATTATGAATGTATAGTTGAGTCACTCGGGAACTTAATGCCAGTGCAAGAAACTTTGTCAAAGAGGCAATGAGATTGTTACTAGGAGATGGACAAATATATCTCTATATTTACTGCTAGAAACCAAAGCTTTGTGAGAAATCTTGAACTTATGGGGAAAGTGGGAAAGGGTGTACTTGTCTGTCCTTTCCCCGATCTCTTTCCTGAACTGCAGGAGACTAAGAACCCTAGGGCTTGGGTGACCCCACCCTGGGGTGTTTTATTTTGTGGTTGATTTTTGCTGTACCTAGGTCCTTGAATTCTTATTGTATAATCATTTTGTAACACATGCTGACTTTAACTTCCCTTCTCTTCCCTGGGAAAATACTTATTGGTACTCCAAAAATATTAGTTATTATTATTCTACATTTCTACTTCTCTGGAGCACCTTAAATTATAGAAATTTTAGTTAAATGTTATCAGGCAAATAGTGGCTTTTTGTAGAAAACAATAGACCATCCCATATATTGTAGATAATTATTTCTACAATATGGGGGAACATATGTTTTGTTAAGCAAAGTCCAAGTTCATTTTATGGATTGACTGTCATATTTCTAGATTTGTAAAAAAAAATGGATAGCTGCTTAACATTTATAAATATTGAAAGTGTGAGAGTGGTGAGATGATTCAGTGTTGATAAGAATACTTGCTGATCTTGCAAAGGACCCAGGTTGGGGCAGCTCACAAACATCTATGTACCTTTAAATCCAGGGTATCTGATGCTCTCTTTTGTCTCAAGTGGCTACCAGACACATGTGAGATGCACACATGTGCGCGCGCGCGTGCGCGCGCGCGCACACACACACACACACCAAGCACATATATACATAAAATAATTCTAGATGAAAATGTGTTATATAAAATTATGAAAATATTATATACATTGGTCTAAATGTACAGATATATTATGATTAGCCAAATGATGATCAGAGAGGTTTCTTTTTTAATACACATATCTGCATTTCTTCATCTTTAGTTTTTATGATAATTTGTACAAACTATTTGACAGTAGATAGAGGAGTTTCTGTAAAATTAACACTCACATATATATGACTTTTATGGCTGATTATACACAATGCATTTGAGTTTTATTTGTCTTTATGGTTTGAGAGAAATTACATATTCAAGCCTAGTGTATTTACTGGTGAATCAAACCAGATTAGAGTTTACTTTGAAATTAACATGGTTGCACTTGAATTAACTGATGTGATTTAGAAATAGAAGATCAAAGTATATGATATGCCTTGTGAAGATGTTCATGATTTTGTATTTGAATTTTTATATTTTATTTTATTTTATTTTATTTACATCTTTCAGGATTTTTATTTTAACAAGTCATGACATTCAAGCACACAAGTTATTTCAATATAACATGGCTGACAGTAAGCTGTTTTTAAATTAAATAATAAGTTAAAATATTTAGCATTATCTTTTCTTTTTTTAGATATAAATTTATTTATTTATTGTCTATATTCTTTGTTTACATTCCAAAGGCTTTCCCCTTTCCCACTTCCCCTCCCCTCACCATATGTTCCATAAGTCCTCTTCCCTCCACTCATTCCCCAATCAACCCTCCCCCCCCCACCACCATTTCTCTGTTCTGGTACTCTCCTACAATACTGGATCCAGTCTTTTCAGGACCAGGGTCCCCTCCTTCCTTCTTCTTGGGAATCTTTTGATTTGCTAATTGTACCTTGAGTATTCAGAGCTTCTAGGCTCATTAATATCCACTTATCAGTGATTGCATTTCATGTGTATTCTTTTGTGATTGGGTTAGCTCACTTAGGATGATATTTTCAAATACTATGTTGAAAAGATATGGAGAGAGAGGGCAGCCTTGTCTAGTCCCTGATTTTAGTGGGATTGCTTCAAGTTTCTCTCCATTTATTTTGATGTTGGCTACTGGTTTGCTGTACATTGCTTTTACTATATTTAGGTATGGGCCTTGAATTCCTGTTCTTTCCAGGACTTTTAGCATGAAAGGATGCTGAATTTTCTCAAATGCTTTTTCAGCATCTAATGAGTTACTATGTGGTTTTTCTCTTTTATTTTATGTAGTGTATTACATTGGTGGATTTCCATATATTGAACCATCCCTGCATCCCTGGAAAGAAGCCTACTTGATCATGGTGAATGATCTTTTTGATGTGCTCTTGGATTCGGTTGGCAAGACTTTTATTTAGTATTTTTTGCATCAATATTCATAAGGGAAATTGGCCTGTAGTTCTCTTTCTTTGTAGGATTTTGTGTGTTTTTGGTATCAGCATGATTGTGGCTTCGTAGAACAAGTTGGGGGAGTGTTCCTTCTGTTTCTATTTTGTGGAATGGTTCGAAGAGTATTGGTGTTAGGTCTTCTTTGAAGGTCTGATAGAATTCTGCACTAAAATCATCTGGTCCTGTACTTTTTGTGGTTGGGAGACTTTCTATAACCCCTTCTATTTCTCTAGGGGTTATGTGACTGTTTAGTTGATCTAATTGATCCTGATTTAATTTTGGTATTTGGTATCTGTCTAGGAAATTGTCCATTTCCTCCAGATTCTCCAGTTGTGTTGAATATAGGCTTTTGTAGTAGGATCTGATGATTTTTTGAATTTCCTCAGTTTCTGTTGTTATATCCACCCTTTCATTTCTAATTTTGTTAATTTGGATACTGTCTCTGTGCCCTTTGGTTAGTCTGGCTAAGGGTTTATCTATCTTGTTGATTGTCTCAAAGAACCAGCTCTTGATTTTGTTGAATCTTTGTATGCTTCTCTTTGTTTCTACTTGATTGATTTGAGCCCTTAGTTTGATGATTTCCTGTCATTTACTCCTCCTGGGTGAATTAGCTTCTTTTTGTTCCAGGGCTTTCTGGTGTCCTGTTAAGTTACTAGTGTATGCTCTCTCCAGCTTCTTTTTGGAGGCACTCAGGGCTATGAGTTTTCGTCTTAGCACTGCTTTCATTGTGTCCCATAGATTTGGGTTGTACCTTCAATTTCATTGAATTCTAAAAAGTCTTTGACTTCTTTCTTTATTTCTTCCTCAGTTTCCATGTGTATGTGGGCTTTCTCTTGTTTTTCTTGCTATTGAAGACCACTTTTACTCCATAGTGATATGATTAGTTTGATCTTCTTGTATTTGTTGACATCTGTCTTGTGACCAATTATATGATCAATTTTGGAGAAGGTACCATGCGGTGCTGAGAAAAAGGTATATTCTTTAGCTTTAGGATGAAATGTTCTATAAATATCCATTAAATCCAATTGGTCCAAAGCTTCAATTAGTTTGCATCTATGGCCCCTGATTTTTTCCCAAGGTTTTCTATCTTCAAAGTTGTCTCCCTTTGCAATTTATTAGTTGTTTCTACTTCTGTTTTTAGATTCTGGATGGTTTTGCTCAGATCATTTGCTTGCTTGTTTGTGTTTTCATGTAATTCTTTAAGAGATTTTTGTGTTTCTTCTTTCATGAGTTCTACTTGTTGACCCAGGTTCTCCTGTATTTTTTACGTGATTTTTGTATTTCCTCTTTATTGGCTTCTATTTTTTGATCCATATTCTCCTGAATTTCTTTAAGTGATTTTTGTGTTTGCTTTGTAAGGGCTTCTAACTTTTGATCCATTTTTTCTTGCATTACTTTAAGAAATTTATCTATGTGTTCCTCTATCAGCATCCTGACCAGTGATTTTAGATCCAAATCTTGTTTTTCTGGTGTGTTGGGGTATCCGCAACTTATTGCTGTCAGGGAACTGGGTTTGGATGCTGCCATATTGCCTTGATTTCTGTTAGTAATGATCTTATATTTGCCTTTTGCCATCTGGTTATCTCTGGTGTTACTTGGTCCTGTAGTTACTAGCTGGTGCTTGAACCTCCTGTGGGCTCTTAAGGCTATTTTCCCACGACTGGAACACCTGAACTGCTGCTCTGCGGGGGCTCCTTCTCACAGATAGCTGTCTGGTGGCTTGAGTCCCTAGAAGTCTTAAACTTGAGATATAGTGGGTACCTGGTTCAGCCTGCTAGATCCAAGCAGCTGTGAAGATGGCAGAGGCTTCTAGGAGTGCAGGGTCCCCCCTCAGGGCACAGAGCCCAGGCCTGTCTGGGGCACCTGAACCGCTGCTCTGTGTGGCTCCTCCTCACAGATTGCTATCTGGAGGCCTGAGTCCCCGGAGGTCTTAAACTCAGGATATCTTGGGTACCTGGTTCATCCTGCTAGATCCAAACAGCCGTGAAGATGGCAGAGGCTGCAGGGAATGCAGGGTCCCCCCTCAGGGCACAAAGCCCACGCCTGGCTGGGGCACCTGAAATGCTGCTCTGTGCGGCTCCGGCTCCTGCTCACAGATCTCTGTCTGGCGGCCTGAGTCCCCAAAGGTCTTAAACTTGGGATATTTTGGGTACCTGGTTCAGCCTACTAGATCCAAACAGCTGTGAAGATGGCAGAGGCTGCAGGGAGTGCAGGGTCCCCCCTCAGGGCACAGAGCCCATGCCTGGCTGGGGCACCTCGCTTATGTACATTTAAAAAAACTTCAACTTTTGAGTCCCCCAAAAATGTGCTTATATGTGTGTATGCATGTATGCATATGTGGCACCAAACATATGTGCTATGTAAGCAAGTGTCATAGCATATGTAAAGAGATCAGAGGGTGAATTTTGGGAGTTGGTTCTTGCCTTCCAGAGTGTAGAGTTGGGGTATCTCTTATTTCTGTTATTGTACAATTTAATCCAGACTGAGTAGTCTGTAAGCTTCGGGACAGTTTTTCTGTCTCTTGTTCACCTCTGGATTTCACGAGTGTTACTCCATCTAGATTTTTGTCTTTACATAAGTTCTAGAAATTGAATGGGGCTTCCAGGCTTCTGGTGTTTAGCACATTTTAGCTCTTGAGCCCCCTTTTTTTTATTTTTTTTATTGTATATATTCTATATTTACAATTCATTTCCCTTTTTCTGGTTCCCCACCCCCAAAGGTCCCACATGTCCTTTTCCCTCCCCCTGCTCCCGCATCCACCCCCTCCCACTTTACTGTTCTTGTACTCTCCCACAATGATGTTTTGGTCCATTCTAGCACCAGTGTCCACTCCTTTCTTCTTGTGAGACATCACTTGATATGTGATTTGTGTCTTTGGTGTTCTAAGCTTCTAGGCTAATATCCACTTATCAGTGACTGAGCCCTTTTAACAATCAATAATGATGATGATGATGATGACGATGATGATACTACTACTACTACTACTACTACTACTACTACTACTACTTTTAGAATGTGAGCACATCCTGGATATTTAGCCCAGAACACATGGCATTGTAAGGCAGACACTCTACCAATGAGCTAGCACATTCTATGTATCTTGAGTTTTGTACCAATTAACCGTTATTTGTAATAGTATTTTAATCCAGCAATATTGCTGTTCTAATCACATCCAATGACCTTCTAGGTCTTTGTGATATGACTGAAATGAACACATGCCACACACCTTTAACCTCTGACTGGAGTACAGGTACACCCTTAAAGTAAAATTAGTTTGTAGAAGGAAGAGGCTATGTTTGAAAGTGACATCTCATTTAGGGGCAGACAAAGTGATAAATCAAAGAAAAATTTGACAGAATGAGTCAGAGATAGGATATGCCAAACTCTCACAAAAACAACACAGGAAAGAGAGGGTGTGGCAGTTGATTTCAGTCTAGCTCCTTTGTACGTTCTGTTCAGTCAGTTGGGAGTCAGTGTAATGAATGCAGTGGAGTTGAGTTCATGCAATTCTGTGTAGATCAACAGAGGAAGTGAAGTCAGAGAATAAAAAGGGGCCAGAAGATTAGAACAATTTGCCAGAGTCAGTTTGAAGCCATGTAGAGCAATTCAGTGAGAAGCTGAGAGAAGCCAGATTGAATCAGTCAGCTTGAAGAGGAGTGTGAGCCTGAGCAGCTGAGCTGAACCAGCCAGCCAGAACTTAGACAGAACTTTTATTCAGCAGTAAGTCTCTAATATAAAAATTGCATCAGGTGAATAAAAGTTATTCTACTATTATTCATAAGTAGAATAACTTCCCCACACTCAAAGCTGCTGGTGTTTTAATATCATGGAATTTTTTATTTATTTATTTTTCTTCAGTTCTGGGAATTGAACATAGGACCTTGCATATGGTAAGCTAAAAGAGTAAACAAGCTTTTCAAAAGCTGTGCATCTTTTTGAAAGTCTGATTTCTCTGACAATGCAGTGTTAAGTTAGATAAAATCAAGTTAGATTGCAGAAAAAAATCTGAAAGCAAACTTTAATCTCATTGTTTGCTACATGACATAAGTCAGCAAAGGCAATGATATCTGATTGATGAACTTATGTTTTTCAAATTAACTAGCGATTTGCCTCTCAAAAGCCTCACCTGTTACATGAAAATAAAGCAGAGAGGCATCTGGTAAAGGATGATTTTGGGTTATATTCTATCTGTTACTTATTTTCTACTAGCTCAGTGTTGAAGTAAAAAGAGCACTGGTATGTCTTGAGATGGTCCAAAATACATTTTCCTTCTGACAAATAAAAGAGCTGATTTGTTTTTTTGAAAAAATAATCTTTGAGAAACTACTTTATTAACTTCTGAGTACCCAGCTATACCACTCCTGGGCATATACCCAGAAGATGCTCCAACATATAATAAGGACACATGCTCGACTATGTTCATAGCAGCCTTATTTATAATAGCCAGAAGCTGGAAAGAACCAAAATGTCCCTCAACAAAGGAATAGATAACAGAAAATGTGGTATATCTACACAATGGAATACTACTCAGCTATTAAAACCAATGAATTCATGAAATTCTTAGGCAAATGGATGGAACTAGAAAATATCATCCTGAGTAAGGTAACTCAGTCACCAAAGAAGAAACATGATTTGTACTCATTGATAAGTGGATATTAGCACAAAAGTTCGAAGTACTTAAGAGTCAATTCACAGAACATATGAAGCCTAAGAAGGAGGAATACCAAAATGTGGATGCTTCGGTGCTTTTTAGAATGGTGAACAAAATACTCACATGAGTAAATATGGGGACAAAGTGTAGAGAAGAGACTGAAGGAATGGCCATCCAGAGACTGCCTCACCTGGGGATCCATCCCATATACAGCCACCAAATCCGAACTTTATTGTGGATGATGGGAAGTGCTTGCTGATGGAAGCATGGTATGGCTGTCTCTTGAGAGGCTCTGGCAGAGCCTGACAAAGACAGAGGTGGAAGCTTGCAGACAACCATTGGACTGAGCTTGGGGTCCCTGATGGAGGAGTTGGAGAAGGGATTGAAGGAGCTGAGGGGGTATGCAGCGCTATGGAAGGAGCAACAGTGTCAACAGGCCAGGCCCCCAGAACTCCCAGGGACTGGACTACCAACTAAAGAATAGACATAGAACAACCCATCGCACTGGTCTCATATGTGAGAGAGTATAGCCTTGTTGGACATCAGTGGGAGGAGAGGCTCTTGGGCCTGAGGGTGTTCAATGTTCCAGTGTAGGGGAATGCCAGTGTGGGAGGAGAGGAGTGGGTGGGTGAGTGGGGAAACACACTCATAGAGGCAGGGGGAGGGAGATGGGATAAGGGGTTTCTGAAGGGGAAACCTAGAAAGGGGAAAATATTTGAAATGAAAATTAAGAAAATATCCAATCAAAAAAATAAATTTTTGGAAAAAAATGAAAGCAGTAATTCCTAAAGCACATACTTTTGAGGAAATTAATGTAGCTCTGCTACCAAAATGTAGTCTCAAGTTCTGCCACATCTGAGCAACCTTGAAGCTTGCTAGAGATACAAATTATTGGATCTTTGGATAGCCCTATTGAACTCGGCACTTAGGGTGTTTGGATCCAATGATTTGTGTTTTAAGAAACTGTGTGGTAAGTTCAGATTGTGGTTGGTACACAGTTAATTCTTTGGATAGCCCTATTGAACTCGGCACTTAGGGTGTTTGGATCCAATGATTTGTGTTTTAAGAAACTGTGTGGTAAGTTCAGATTGTGGTTGGTACACAGTTAATTTTGAGAAGCAGTAGACTATATTAAAAGTGCAAAGAATAGATGAAGATCTGCTTTTCAGTTTACTTTCTAATCTAGGTGTGAGAGCTAACACTGGGCTTCAATTTCTGCATTGTTTTTTTCTGGGTATTTGTTTCAAATGTCAGGAAGACTGCCAAGAAGAGTAGGTAACATATAAACATGATTGATATGGTAAATTAATGAGTGCATAAGGGTTATTTATTTCAAATTTAGTGTGCACATATTCAAACGTATTTCATAATGCTGGGTTGGCTAGTTTCAAAGTTTTCAGTGTGTTTGTAAGGGAGGACTATAATAAGAACATGGTTTATCTTGGAAATTGATAGATATTGGAACTGAGAGAGAAATTTAAAGCATTTTGGAGTGAATAAAGTGAGAAAAAAGCTTTTCAGTATAGTATCTTACAATCTACTGTTTGGTAAAACTTGTATTTAATCCTTCTCAGTTTTTCTTCTTTTCTAAGTTTGTTTCCAGATTAAAGGAACTTAAAATCTACTTTGAAATGCTAACGCTCATAAATAACTCAACCTATTGGTTTTATATATAGCAATATGGATTATAAAAGAGTTAGCCATACTAAAGTAATTATCAAATAACACCACACTTTGAGGCTTCAAATGGCTCTATCCATCGAAACATTCTGATGGAAATATTTTATTACTTTTCTGGTTGAATATATTAGTCATTTAATGACATATAAGAGACTTGAAATATGAGCACTTGGAATATGACTGGAATAACTGAGGTACAAAATTTAAAATGTTATATGTGGCACATGGCTTGCATGTTTGACCAAATGACTAATGGGTTTAAGAACAGTGTTGTTTGAATAGGTATGGTCCTATGTATTGAATAGGCATGGACTCATGTACTTAAATGCTTGGCCCACAGGGAGTGGCAGTATTAGGTGGTGTGGCCTAGTTGGAGCAAATGTAGCCTTGTTGGAGGAAGTGTGTCACTGTGGGTTTTGAGGTCTCTTATGCTCAAGCTCTGCCTAATGTGCTACATACTACCTTCTACCTATGGATCAAGATGTGGAACTATCAACTCCTCCAGCACCATGTCTGCCTGCACACTGCTATGCTTCTCACCATGATGATAATGGACCTAACCTCTGAAACTGTAAGCTAGCCTTAATTAAATGTTTTCCTTTATAAGAGTTGCCATAGTCATGGTATCTTCTTGGAACAATAAAACCAAACTCAGATAGAAGTTAGTACTAGGGACTGGGGTTATTGCTAGGATAAGACTGACCACAATTTTCATTGGAGTAATGTTCTAAACACATTTGAGAATGTTATAGACTATGGGAACATATTTATTTACTTATTTACTTATTTATCTACTTATTGGTTACTTGAGACAGGGTTTACCCTGTGTACATTGGATGTCCTAGAACTTGCCTCTAAACTTAAGAGACCCACCTGCTTCTACCTCCCACATAGTGGGACCAAAGGTATGCACCACCACTGCCCAGCTGATTATGGGGAATTTTGAAGTTGACCTAAATGCATTTTACGTTATGTTAAGGCTACAAGACTATGTGGTTCAGGGAGTGGTGGTTTGAATAGGTATGGTTCCCATAGACACATATATTTGAATGCTTGACTCATAAAGAGTTGCACTATTAGGAGGTATGGCCTTGTTGGAGTAGGCATGTTCTTATTGGAAGAAGTATGTCACCGTATAGGCAGGCTTTGAGGTCTATGTGTTCAAACTATGCCCAGTGTGGCTCACAGTCACTTTCTGCTGCCTTTGGTTCAAGATGTAGAACTCTCAGCTCTTCTAGCATCATGTTTGTTGGCACGCTGCCATGCTTTCTGCCTTGATGATAATAAATTGAACCTCTGAAACTGTAAGCCAGCCCCCCCCCAATTAAATGATTTTCTTTTTAAGAATTGTCTTGGTCATGGTATCTCCTTACTAAATCCCACCCTAAAACAAACAGATGTGAGAAGCTTTTATGCATAGCTCTTTCTGGAAGTAAAGAATAGGATAAAGCTTTATGGAAACTCAGCAAATTGAAAATCCATGATCAATAATCTGTCAGGTTTCTGCTTCCTGCTATATTTGACAAAGAAAGCATTACCTGGAGAAATAAGATGGTTTGCCCTATTTAGACCAGACAATATTATGGTGATAGGACAGATATTGGAAAATAGTTATCTTTATACACAGACCAATAGACAGAGCCAATTCACCAAAATGAATGTTTAAAACACACAAAATGTACAAGACAGTTGCACAAAAGTCTATCTTTACCACCCACGCATAGCTAGTGTTGACATTAAAATGTATTTGTACAAAACAAAACAAAGCCCCATTACAATCCAGTTCCACTCTACTCTTCCTTCCCCTTTTAGAATCATATATACCCCCTCACACTTTTGATGTATGCCTTTATATAGTGCTGCATAATTTGAAATTCTAAAGTAGTAGTAATCTGAATGTCTCCATAACCCCCCCAATATTATTATTATCGATATATGTAGCTCTAATTTATTTACTTTAACAACAAAACTAACTTCTGTTGTGAGATTGTGTTAATTACTTTATCCAAGGGTATTTTTATCGTTCCATGGTTAATCTTAGGACCTGGAAGGCTCAGGAAGGAAGACCATAAGGTCAAGATCAGTACGGACTGCACAAAGAGTTATAGTGTAGCCTGGCCTCATCAAAATGGGAGATTTTTTTCAAAACAAAAATTCTACTTTCTCAGTAATGACTTCATAGGACTTTTAACATGTTTGTAGTAGAAAGTTGTCTGAGTAATTAACTGGTAACATTCTAATTCTAAATTGGGGTCTTAAACTTTGTTATTCAGTGATTGAAGGGATAAATGTATTGTGAAGCCAATTACTGACATTATTTTAATGATGATTGACACAAATGATAGAAGTATTTATAATAACTGACATTTCATAACTTCGTACAATATAGGCTACATACCATTTTCATATTCATATTAATTCATCCATTCTTCCATACTAATTCCACAGATACTATTTTTTCTCTTCCTTATGACAAAATTATCCACAGAAAGGATTAAGTTACTTTTTCAATATATAAACTTTCTATTAGTGTCAATAAATTGCTACATAATTAGTAGTCCAATACAAATAAATACATTCTGTATCATTTTCCATGGGGCAAGCGATCAAGTATAGTTTATGTGAGTGAGTTCTGTTCTCTGGTTGTCAGTTATAATATTTGTGTTGTCTAGTTGCGTTCTTGTGCCAAGGTTATACTAGGAAAATATTTACCATCCAAATCACTAATGTTGCATATCCAATTTATCATTTTACCATTGTAGTACTGATTTTATCTTCTTTTCAGCTATTGCTTTGAATACACTCTCACTTAATGGGGACTTCCTGGAGGCTCTTGCAACAGGGTTTTCTTTCAATGTGGTAGTTTGTTTCTCCAAAGCTAGTATGAACAACTCTGCTCAGTTTGTTAAGATAGTCAGGGGAGTGGTACTTTACACCATTTGCTATACTCTGCTGACCATAGGATTAACATAGACTCAAGACCAAGGTACTCCAAAACGATATCTGTCATTTCTTGACACTTTAAGATGCTTGTCAAACCCAAGGATATAGATCCAAGAAAATTAAATGCTATTTATTTCACTTGCTACAGTTTAACTTTAACATTTAACTATCTTAACTGCTAGGCCTTAGTACTTTAAAGATGTTGTAATATTGTATCAAAGAAAACACATTTGATAATGAATGGAGGAGTCCTGAATTGGAAAAAAATGATGAGTCATCATATCCAACAGTGAATGGAAATTATATTTACTGTATCTTCATTTGCATGTTATCTACTACTAAAATAGATCTGTATAAGAAATTACTGCAGGGCTGGAGAAATGGCTCAGTAGTTAAGAGCACTGACTGCTCTTCCTCAGGTCCTGAGTTCAATTCCCAGCAACCACATGGTGGCTTACAACCATCTGTAATGGGATCTGATGCCCTTTTCTGGTGTGTCTGAAGACAGCTACAATGAACTCACATACATAAAATAAATAAATAAATCCTTAAAAAGAAAAACAAATTACTGCAACTGTTGTAAGTGCATGAAACAGACTTTATATTTTACATGTATGTTCTATTTAGCTGAATGTAGGGTTGAACTTTATTTCATGATTATTCTGATGTCAGCCTCCTGGTTTATTTATCCACAGATTGGCTAGGTGTGACATTCTCTAGAGTGGCTTCAGGTGGGGTGACTTGCTTCTGAGTTAAAACTCTTAACTACTTCCTAAAGAGTTGGACATGTTTAGGCATACCTTTTGCATAGCAATAACAAAGCAAGAAAGAAAAGAAGAAAAAATTAAGCATTATGAAATCTAATCTTAGAATTCATACACTTGCATAGATAACATCATTTAAAACCATTTAGTTCTATGTTATATGCATGTTTGTGTATCTGTGTATATGTATCAGTACCACTAACATGCTGGTGTGCCTGGAGGGCAGAAGTGATGCATCAGATATCTTGGAACTGGTGTTATAGATAATTATGGTATGCCTAACATGGGTACTGGAAACTGAACCTGAGTCCTCTGTAAGAGTAGCAAGAGCTCTTAACTACTTAGTCTTTTTCAGCCTCTCTCTCATTATTTTCATTAAAACAGGGTAAATGATTGAGTCCAGATTCTATTTTGAAAGAACTATAATTACCCTCATTAGAGAGAGGTTGAATGCCACCCAAACAAAGGGAGTGTATCTATGGTAGGAAGCAATAGAAACATGAGAAATCAAAATATACATCAAAATAAGACATGTCTAGAAGTGATGAATTGTGTTTAGTTGTGTACAATAGACACCTTGAGAACAAGTATAAGCATTCATATCAATTATTAGTAAGCATTGGGCACATGGATCTTTCAATTAATTCTAAGAAAATGGTGAATTTGTTATTTGAGTAAGACTATGTTTATTTGTGGAGTATCTCCTGTCTGTTGCCAAACTACATTTTTTGATAGAAGGGTTTTGAAATGTTCTTCATATACTATTTATTGTTTATCTTGGAAATGTCAGTCTGTTAAATGAGATTTAATTGACTTCAACATTTGTGTACTCATATCCAACAGTGAACTGAAATTGTATTTACTATACTGATAAGCTAGTTCCTACCAATAGTTAGAAGAAAGAGAAACTATTTACTCATTACTTTCTATCTCTCTGTAGTAGGGCAAGTCTTTATATCCAGTAAACATGAAAGTTTGAACAGTAAATTTTAATGCACAGAATTCCCATTTTATAGTCCCATGGATAATATGACTGTCAGAAAACCTCCCAATACTATTTTTCCCCAAGTAGCTGTGGTAAACCATGGCTATATGCAGAGCATGTCCACAGAAAGTTTATTACCACCAAAATCTCTTAACAATTTGGCATCTAGAAATGGAAGATAATATTGAGGGTTGAACAATGCAAGTCCTAGTTTGTACAAAAAGAAAACCTGTTAAAAATTGCTGGATTAGAAAAATAATTAAGCTGGAATATTTGTATTTTACAGTTATTGATAGATATAAGATGCTATATGACTTTTTTTGCCAAGTCATTTTCTTACCTAAGCCTTAGTTTCTATAACCATGGGGGCATAACACCAGAAATTAGAACCCCAAAGTGTTTTCTAGGCCTGAAGATAGAATTATTTTCCTCATTTTCTTTCTGTATCCCAAGATGGGACTCTTCTATGACCTATATATGAATTCTTGCTTAAAATAAATATCTTTACTTCTGAGAAGACTGCTTTCTTTCCAAAGCATCCAGCTATATGTTTAGTTAATACCATAGATCAGGTATTAGAAATCAATATCCTATAGGCCAAATCTGGCAGCTGTTTGTTTAAAAGTATTTGGAAATACAACTGTGCCTTTCAACTTTTGCATTATACATGGCTGCTATTATACAATGGTAGCAGATTTGAATAGCTAGTCAGAAATATTTTCTATCTGACCTTTAATGAAGGACAAGAACAGTAAATATGCCTGTATTATCCTTTTATAGGAATAATTATTTAATTTCTTATTTTCCATTACTTCTATAAATAAATAGGTGGCGAGAAAGGAAGATTTTTAAGTGAACAGGCTTTCCTTCACATAAATCAGCATTGTTCCTCTTTAGAAAATAGTTTTCTCACCCCTGATCCTGGACCTACCTGTCTTCCAGAAGTTATTGCTCTAACCAGGGACACATGTGAGATCCCCACCCCAAGCTCCAAGCTAGCTGGGACCCAACAGAGCCCAGCAGACATGGGCTCTTTTCCTCCCCATCAGAGCCACATTTCTTTCTGGTCCACACCTCCATCTGCACCGCCAGGGTATCAGTGTGCCTACTTCCTTACCCTAGAGGTCTGTTGCCTGCCAGGAAGTCTGCTTTAACCAGGACCAAAGGAGGCCCACTCTAGCCAGAGACAAAGCACTGCCTCCTCCAGGGAGGCTTGCTCTAACCAGAGACACAGCCCTGCCTCCAACAAGAAGGCCTGCTCTAACCCAGGACATATAACTCCACCTGCCTCCTGGGAGGCCTGCTCCAATCCAGGACACCCAGGCCATCTAACACCAGAGACATCAAGATGATGAAAGGCAAGCACAAGAACATAATCAACAGAAGCCAATGCAATATGTCAATATCAAAACACAGCTTTTCTATAATAGCAAGCTCTTAATATCCCAACTCACCCAAGGAACAAGATTCTGACCTCAAATCTCATTTCATGAAGATAGAGACCTTTAAAGAGGATATAAATAATTCCCTTAAGGAGATACAGGAAACCATAGCCAAACAGGTAGAAGCACTTAAAGAGGAAACAAATCCCTTAAAGAAATGCAGGAAAATACAACCAAACAGGTAAAGGAATGAACAAAACAGTCCAAGATCTAAAAATGAAAATATTAAGAAATAAAGAAAACACAAATGGAATCAATTCCAACTGGAGATGGAAAACCTAGGCAAGAGAACAGGAACTACAGAAGCAAGTATTGCCAACAGAATACAAGAGATGGAAGAAAGAATCTCAGGTGTAGAAGATACTATAGAAAAAATAGATCAAAGAAAATGTCAAGTGTAAAAAGTTCCTAACCTGAAACATCCAGGAAATTAGGTACACAATGAAAAGACCAAACCTAAGAAGAATAGGGATAGCAGAGTATGATAATTGCCAGTTCAAAGGGCCAGAAAACATCTTCAACAAAATCATAGAAGAAAACTTCCCTAATCTAAGAAAAAGAGATGGCCATAAATGTACAAGAAGCCGACAGAACACCAAATAGAATGAATCAGAAAAGAATATCCTCTTGCCACATAATAATCAAAAGATTAGATGTATATAACAAAGAAAGAATATTAAAAGCTATAAAGGAAAAGACCAAGTAACATGTAAAGGCAGACCCATCAGAATTACGCCTGAGTTCTCATCAGAGTCTCTAAAAACCAGAAGATTCTGGTTACATGTCATGTATACCCTAAAAGACCATAGAAGCCAGCCCAGATGACTATACCCAGCAAAACTTTCAATCACTATAGATGGGGAAACCAAGATATTCCATGACAAAATCAATTTTTAAATAATATATTTTTACTAATCTAGTCCAACAAAAGTTACTAGAAGGAAAGCTCCAACACAAGGAGGGTAACTATACCTCTTTCAAATAAGAAATTAGACAGCCCACAAAAAAGTCCAAAGGACACACACACACACACACACACACAGTAACACCTCGAACAACAAAATAACAGGAACTATCATTAACATCAATAACTCTCAACATCAATGGACACCATTCATGAATAAAACAACACAGGATAGAACACTGGATACATAAACAATATCCATCATTCTGTTCTATACAAGAAACAAGCTTCAGCAACAAAGATAGACACTACCTCAGAGTAAAGGACTGGAAAGAGGTATTCCAAGCAAAGGATCCAATAAATAAGCTGGAGGAGCCATTCCAATATCCAGTAAAATAAACTTTCAACCACAATAAACAAAAGAGAAGGAGATGGACACTATATGCATCAAAGGAAAAGTCCACCAAGGTGAAGTCTCAATTCTGGACATCAGTGCCCCAAATGATAAATGGGCTAATAAAAATTCAGGGAAATATGCTTTACAATAGTCGCAAATAATATAAAATATCTTGGTCTAACTCTAACCCAAAAAGTGAAAGATCTGTGTGACAAGAACTTCAGGTCCCTGAAGAAAGAAATCAAAGAAGACCTTCGAAGATGGAAAGATCTCCTATGCTCATGGATTGGTAGGATTAACTTGGTGAAAATGGCTATCAGACCCAAAGCATTTACATATTCAATGCAATTCCAATCAAAATTCCAACACATTTTTTTACTGACATAAAAAAAAAACAAATTCTCAACTTCATATGGAAATAGATAAAACAAAATAGCTAAAACAATTTGAAAAATAAATGAACTTCTGGAGGAATCACCGTCCCTGACCTGAAATTCTACGACAGAGCAATAGTGATTTAAAGAAAAAAAAAAACATGGTATTTGTACAGAAACAGACAAGTTGGTCAATGGAATAGAACTGAAGACCCAGTAATAAGCCCACACACATACAGACACTTGATTTTTGACAAAGAAGCCAAAACCATGTAGTGGAAGAAAATAAAGTATCTTCAACAAATGGTGCTTGTCTAACTGGTGGTCTGCATGTAGAACAGTGTAAATAGATCCATACTTATCATGTTGTACAAAGGTCAAGTCAAAATGGATCAAAGACCTCAACATAAAACCAGATACACTAAATCTAACAGAAGAGAAATTTGGAAATATCCTTGAACGCATTGGCATAGCAGTAAATTTCCTGAACGGAACACCAAAGACTCAGGCTTTAGGATTAACGCTTGATAAACTGTGACCTCCTGAAATTTTAAAGCTTCTGTTAGGCAAAGGACACTGTCAATAGGACAAAATGGCAACCTACAGATTGATAAAAGATCTTTCCTAACACTACATCTGACAGAGGGATAATATCCAAAATACATGAAGAACTCAAAGAGTTAAGCACTAACAATCCAAAAATACTAATAAAAAAATGGGGTAAAACATGAGCTAAACAGAGAATTCTCAACATAGGAATCTCAAATAGTTGGGAAGCACCTAAAGAAATGTTAAAAGCCCACTTATCAGTGAGTACATACCATGTATGTTATTCTGTGTCTGAGTTACCTCACTCAGGATGATATTTTCTAGATTCATCCATTTGCCTGTGAATTTTATGAAGTCACTGTTTCTGATAGCTAATTAGTACTCCATTGTGTAACTATGTCACATTTTCTGTATCCATTCTTCTGTTGAGGGATGTCTGGCTTGTTTCCAGCTTTTGGCTATTATAAATAAGGCTGCTATGAACATAGTGGAGCATGTGTCCTTGTTATTTGTTGGAGCATCTTTTGTGTATATGCCCAGTATTGGTGTAGCTGGGTCTTCTGGTAGAACTACTCCCAATTATCTGAGGAAACAACTGCCAGATTGATTTTCAAAGTGGTTTTTTACCAGTTTGCAGTCCTACCAGCAGTAGGTACAGTCTCTAGTCTAGGAATGGGGCCACCCACCCACCTCAAAGTTTTTAACCCAGAAATGTTCCTGTCCAAAAGAAAGATGAGGACAAAAATTTGGAGCAGAGACCGCCCCACCTAGAGATCCATCCTATCTGCAGACACCAAGCCTGACACTGTTGCTGTTGTCAAGAAGTGCTTGCTGACAGTAACCTATTGTGGCTGTCCACTGAGAGGTTCTGCCAGAACATGACCAATGCAGATTCAGATGGCAGCACCCAACCATCAGACTAAGCTCAGGAATCCTGGTTGGAGAGCTGGTGGAAGGACTGGAAGAGCAGAGGGGGATCGCAACCCCATAGGAAGAACACTGTTGGCTGGCCAGACCACCCAGAGCTCCCAGACTGCCAACCAAGGAGTGTATAGGGAGGGATCCATGGCCCCAGATATATTTGTAGCAGAGGATGGCCTTATCTGACATCAGTGGGAAGAGAGGCTCTTTGTCCTGTGGAGGTTTGATGGCCGTATGTAAGGAGATGCTGAAGTGGTGGAGCAGGACCCCATGGAGGCAAAGGGGAGGGAGGAGAGGGTGGATGGAATGAAGGGTTGTGGAGGGGTAATCAGAAAGGGAGATATCATTTGAAATGTAAAGGAATGGAATGATTAATAAAAAAAATTTAAAAAGGGAAATGTTAAAAGCCCTTAGTCATCAGGAAAATTCAAATTAAAATGACTCTGAGATTCCACCTTATACTCATCATAACAAGTAAGATGAAAAAAATCAAAGGAGGGAACTTGCTGGTGGGATTGCAAACCTATACAACCACTCTGCAAACCAGTCTAACTGAAGACCCAGCTGTACCTTTCCTGGGCATATACCCAAAAGATGCTCCACCATATCACAGGAAGGCAAACAAGAGTGATTTAATTACTTTGTCATTTGGAGACAAATATCTGGGTGTTCCCTATTTTTGCCTCAGCTTACTCATGCAAGCAGCATAGGTGGTGCCTTATTGTTTTATGGGAAAAATAATGCTATTTACCTCTTAGTTTTGGATGTGGATCTCATTTTTTTCCTCTCCTGGTGGCTAAAAGATTTGAATACCATATCAGGGTAGGCAATGAGCCAATTTTCTCAATGCCTGCTTCAGCTGGCTGGGACAGGTGTTGGCCTCCATTTGTATATCTCTTTCGCCCAATGAAGATTTAACTTTTCCTTTTGGTTACAGCCCCATAACAATGAGTCTGGAAAGCCAAAGCACAAAGTGGAGTGCTTCAAAAAGCCCCTTGTATAGTCAGTATTGGAACTGCCAAGACCTGGGGTCTCTATGTTTTAAAATTCAAATAGGAGCTTCAAAGCAAGATTTCATTTTTAAAGAGTTCAGAGCCATAGAATTAAAGGTGTTGAATAAATTATAATTATTATGACCATTAAACATCAAACAAGATTTTCTTAAGAAGTAATTGTACCTTTAGGTAATATTAGAAGCTTCATTAACTCACTTTTATAAAATAAATATCTATTTCTAGAGGATAGATCCTAATAACATAAAGAGTTCAAGATCTTAGGGCAGTAGGGTAGGCTAACATTCTACTAGTAAACTATTTCATCAGGAGTTGAATTCAGTGGTTTTATGTTTAAACACCATCAAAGAGTCAGATTTTAGTTAACTAGTAAAAAGCACTTGATCTTTGGGTAACTGAAATAGTCTCAGCTTGGATGAAAACAGTAAGAACGCAGGGAGTACACAGGTCTTTTTGACATTATTCCCTACAGTACATAGCACAATTTCTGAAACATGGCAGTTTCTCAATAAATATATACATGCCTTTAAAGTGTACTTGAAGTCTTGTTTGGAATGTGAAAAGGCTTTACTTGAAAAACATCGTCATTAATATCTATATGAAAAATTATTGTGGATTCCATCCAAACTTGAGGTATCAATTATTTTTCACACAGAAAAAATGTTTCAACAGAACAGGGAAAAATAACTTCTATAGGCAATAAACAAGGTTTTGAAAAGATGTCTTAAAATACAGGAAAACTACCTATAAGTTGAAATAAATGGTATCTAACAATAAGAATGTTAAATGTGGAAATAGCTCTTGTATCCAACAGACGGAAGGAAAGTCTGAAAACAAATTTTCTTGTTGAATAAGTGAACTCAAAGCAAAGCATTTGTGTGTAATCCTATGAGACAGAAACTTATTATTTTTTTGACTCTGAAATTACAGTTCTGAGCAAAGTGTCTATTTCTGATATAGTAATGTTTATATATTATTTTCTTTGTGTATTTATTTAGTGATTTGGGGAATGAAAAAGATAATTATACTGAAGCAAAAACAATCTTGTAAAATTTGAATTATGTTCAAGAAGTCTTAAAGATACAGCTATTAACTGACAGTCACCACGTGAAGTGAGCCGCTTTCTATCATTGATTTAGTGCTGATGTTGAGAAACTAGAAGCTCTAAACTGGCCTCACATTAGATAGTGCTGGTCTATGTGTGTGAGCATGCACAGCTCCATTGAAACTTACTAACTTCACTTTCACTGGAACAGAGCCTGAAACTAGTTGATCTGCTTGAAGAGGGAAATGAGGGCACGGTAGGGAGAAGGACTGGCTCCAAAGACCCCCACAGCCTAGTCTTTCTCCCCTCCTGTCCCATCTGTCTCCACAGATGCCTTTTGCCTTATTTCCTTCCACTCCTATGCTTTATAGAATTTTCAGTTTTGAAATCCTCAAATATAGTTTGAAAATGTAACTTGAATTTCAAACCTTAGAGACTAAAAGTTAATCTTTCTAATTAACACACATTAATTGTATGCATATTAATTGACTCCAGTATATTTTAACATATGCACACAGAGTGCATTGATCAAATCAGGATCACTAGCATTTCCACTTCCTTTTCATTTCTTTGTGCTTGGAGCCTTTGATCACCTCTTTTTTGTTCAATTTTCATAAACTACATGTGAGGTTATTATAAGCTACAGCCATCGTGTTGTGGAACACCATGACATGTTTTTTTCCTATATTTTGTTACCTGTTATCCAACCCACCTCTACAGAAATAAAGTAAAATTAAAACTATATATTATTACATGGTCTTTTAAAAAGTACTTGTCTTTGTACCCATAGAGTACTGTATTTCTTAACCCTCATCAGAGAAGCTCCACACCCCCCTTGGAATAAATGGTGATTAATACAGATATCAGCAACTGGCCAACATGCAGAGAATAAGAGACTTTGGGATGTTCAGTCCTATATAGAACATGGGTATCACACTCACTTCTTCCAAGACGTAGGGACCATTATGGAAGAGGGGGTATAAAGATTGTAAGAGCCAAAGATAATAAATGGTACAGCAAAAATAGTGTTCTTTATACACAACAGGGAAAGTATGCACAGGAACTCACAGGAACTAGTCTACAGGCACAAGACCTGTGCAAGATCATGCCAGTCAAAATACTAGAATAGATCTAGGAGAGAGTCACAATGTCCCACCCCTACCTAGGTAATTATATGTTAGGAACTGATAGCTGATAGACAGAGAGGGAGAGCCAGTTTTCTTCAGGGATAAGGGCCACAAGAGGCTACCTATGCTCCAGTAGATGGCCCTACACCCACACACTTAATGGCAGCACAAAGTGAACTCAGAGGTTATAGGCACAAACACACACACACACACACACACACACACACACACACAAACAGGAGGGAATAGTGGTTAGGGAGAAGTTGTAGGGGAGATAATGGGAGTTAGATCTGATTAAAATGTGATATGTATATATGAAATTCTCAAGCAATAAAAATTATTTTTAAAATATATAATTAACAAGGAGGGCCAAAGAAAGAATGTTTGAATCTCACTGAAAGAGGAAATAGAAAAGGAAGGTAGATAAAGGAATAGAACTGGCTCAGAGAGGGAGTGGGAAGGGAAACAGGAGACATCAAGTGTGGAGAGGATGGAGAGAGAAAGAACAGGAAGAGAGAACTGGAATATTGGTGGGGGTGCATATCCAGGATGAGCTAGAAACCTAAGACACTGGAAACTCCTAGGAAGCTATGAGGATGAACCTAGCTAAGACTCCTAGCAATAAGGGATATGGAACCTGAAATGGCCATCTCCTGTAACCAAGTATGTCTTCTTTTGGGGGGATAGGGACTTCAATCCAGCTACAAAACCTTAGACCAACAATTTGTCCTGCCTACAACAAGGGCAGGTATAAGGAGAGAGTAGAGACTGAGGGAATGGCCAACCAATGACTGGTCAAACTTGAGACCCATACCATGAGAGAGAGCCAACCTCAAACACGATTAATGATGTTCTGCTATACTTACACACAGGAGCCTACAGTAACTTTCAACTGAGAGGTTTCACCTAGCAGCTGGTGGAAACAGATAAAGAGACTCAGAGCAAAACATTAGGTGGAGCTCAGGGAATCTTGTGGAAGATGGGAAGGAAAGACTGAAAGAGCTAGAGAGGTCAAGGAGATCACAAGAAAATAGCTCACAGAATCAACTAACCTGGATCTGTAGGGGTTCACAGAGATTGTACCACCAACTAGAGAGCCTGCATGTGATGGACCCAGACTCTCTAGACATATGTAGCGGGTATGCAAGATGTGCAGTTTAGTCTTCATGGAAAACACCTAACATGCCTAACATCAGGAATAGGGTCTATCTCTGTATCTATTGCCAGCTTTGGATCCTTTTCCCATAACTGTGCTGCCTTGTCTAGTCCCAATAGAAGAAGATGAGCCTAGTCCTACTGCAATTTGATATGCATAGGCTGGTTGATATTGAGGGGAAGCCTCCGCTTCTCAGAGGAGAAAGGAAGGGTGGCAGGAGGTGAGGAAGCAAATTAAAGTAAATAAATAAACAAATCTCTAAATGTTGATAGAAAATAAACTAAACTCTTTTTGTTTATGTGTAAGTGTGTGTGTGTGTGTGTGTGTGTGTGTGTGTGTGTGTTATACCACAATTCTTGATTTAAGTACTTTTCTCCTAGGGTAAATGTGGCTATTTGTGAGAGAGAGACCCTATTCTTTTACATCACATTATTTCTTATGCTGCATCTAAAAAAAAGACACTCAATAGGAATCTCCTGAAAACATATACAAATATATGTCACAAAGAGACTAAGAAATAAATGTAATTATAGCTTCATAAAAGGAATTTGGTAGTGTTCCTTCTGTTTCTATATCTTGGAACAGTTTGAAGAGTATTGGTATTAGGTCTTCTTTGAAGGTCTGACAGGATTCTGCACAAAACCGATCTAGTCCTGGACCTTTTTTTTTTTTTTGGTCAGGAGACTTTTATTAAATTAGACATTTTCTTTATTTACATTTTGAGTGCTATCCCTTTTCCTGGTTTCCCCTCTGAAAATCCCCAATCCCATCCTCCCTCCCCCTGATTCTGAGGGTGTTCCCCCACCCAGCCACCTACTTTTGCTTTCCTGCCTGGCATTCCCCTACACTGGGGCATCAAGCCTTCAAAGGACAAATGGTGTCTCCTCTCATCGATGTCCTACATGGCCATCCTCTGCTACATATGCTACTGGAGCCATGGGCCCCTCCATGTGTACTCTTTGGTTGGTGGTTTAGTGCCTGGGAGCTCAGAGAGTTCTGGTTGATTGATATTGTTCTTCTTCCTATGTGGCTACAAACCTGTCAGCTCCATCATACCTGTCTCTAACTCCTCCATTGGGACCATGAACTCAGTCCAATGGTTGGCTGGTAGCATATAATTCTGTATTTGTCAGGCTCTGGCAGAGTCTCTCAGGTAACAGCTATATCAGGCTCTTGCCAGTACATACTTCTTGGCATCCACAATGATATCTGGGTTTGGTAACTGTATATAAGATGGATCCACAGGTGGAAGAGTTTCTGTATGGCCTTTCCTTCAGTCTCTGATTCACATTTTGTATCTGTATCTACCTCTGTGTGTATTTTGTTCCCCCTTCTAAGAAGGACCAGATCATCCACACTTTGGTCTTCCTTCTTCCTCCTTCTTTAGAAGGCCCTTCCTTCTTCTTGTGGTCTATGAATTGTATCTTGGGTATTCTGAGATTTTGAACTAATATCCACTTACCAGTGAGTGCATAACATGTATGTTCTTTTGTGACTGTGTTACCTCACTCAGGATGATATCTTCTAGTTCCATACATTTACCTAAGAATTTCATGAAGTCATTGTTTTCAGTAGCTGAGTAGTATTCCATTGTGTAAATGAATCACATTTTCTGTATCCATTCATCAGTTGAAGGACATCTGGGTTCTTTCCAGTTTCTGGCTATTATAAATAAGGCTTTAAGATAATTGACAAATGGGACCTCATAAAATTGCGAAGCTTCTGTAAGGCTAAGGGCACTGTCAATAGGGCAAAATGGCAGGCAACCAACAGATAGGGAAAAGATTTTAACCAACCCTACATCTGATAGAGGGCTAATACCCAATATATACAAAGAACTCAAGAAGTTAAACTCCAGAGAAACAAATAACCCTATTAAAAATGGGGTACAGAGCTAAACAAAGAGTTCTCAACTGAGGAATACTGAATGGCTGAGAAGCACTTAAAGAAGTGGTCAACAACTTTAGTCACCAGGGAAATGAAAATGAAAATAACTCTGAGATTCTACCTCACACCAATCAGAATAGCTAAGATAAAAAACTCGGGTGACAGCAGCTGCTGGTGAGTATGTAGAGAAAGAGGAGAACACCCCTCCATTGTTGGTGGGATTGAAAGCTGGTAAAACAACTTTGGAAATCAGTTTGGTGGTTTCTCAGAAAATTGGACATAGTACTACCTGAGGACCCAGCTATAACCACTCCTGGACATATACCTAAAAGGTACTCCAACATATAAGAAGTACACATGGTTGAGAGACTTTTAATAACTGCTTCTATTTCTTTTCGGTTATAGGACTATTTAGATGATTTATCTGATTCTTATTTAACTTTGTTATCTCATATCTGTCTAGAAAATTATCTATTTCATCCAGATTTTCCAGGTTTGTTGAATATAAGCTTTTTTAGTAGGATATAATGATTTTTTGAATTTCCTTAATTTCTGTTGTTATGTCTCCCTTTCACTTTCTAATTTTGTTAATTTGGATACTGTCTCTGTGCCCTCTGGTTAGTTTGGCTAATTGTTTGTCTATCTTGTTGATATACAAAATATGGTACATTTACACAATGGAGTACAACTCAACTATTTAAAATGATGTCTTCATGAAATTCTTAGACAAATGGATGGAATTAGAAAATATCTTGAGTGAGGTAACCCAGTCACAATAGAACATACATAGTATGTACTCATTTATAAGTGGACATTAGCCCAAAAACTTGGGATACCCAAGATACAACTCATAGACAACATGAAGCTCAAGAAGGAGGAAGACCAAAGTGTGAATACGTCAGTCCTTCTTAGAAGGGAGAACAAAATACTTATGGGAAGTAGAGGGTGGGAGAGATGGGAGGAAAAGAGGAGGGGAGAGGGGAAAAGGGGACAGGATCAGGTGTGCATGAAGACAGGATGATTTACAGAGGGTCAAGAATTTGAACAGAGGTGTGTAGCAATGGGGGATGAGGAACTGGGGGTAGCTATCAGCAAGTCCCAGATGCCAGGAAAGAAAGAGGCTCCCAGGACCCAATGGGGATGAGATTAGCTGAGATGCCCAACAAAGGGGAGAGAGAACCTGTAGAGACCAGACAAAGTGTGGAGCAGAGTCTGAAGGAAAGGTCGGTCATCCAGAGATTGCCCTACCTGGGAATCCGTCCCACACACAGACACCAAATCTAGACACTATTGCAGATGCCAATAAGTGCTTGCTAACAGGATCCTGATACAGCTGACTCCTGAGAGGCTTTGCCAGATCCTGACAAACCCAGAGGAGGATGCTCACAGCCAACCATTGGACTGCACGCCGGGACCCCAATGCATGAGTTACGGAAAGGATGGAATGAGCTGAAGGGGTTTGCAGCACCATAGGAGGAAGAAAAATATCAACCAACCAGACACCCCTGAGCTCCCAGGCACTAAACCACCAACCAAAGAGAACACATGGAGCAACCCATGGCTCCATCTGCATATGTAGCAAAGATGGCTTTGTTAGGCATCAATGGGAGGAGAGGCCCTTGGTCCTGTGAAGTCTTGATGCCCCAGTGTAGGGGAATGCCTGGGCCGGGAGGCCAGAGTGGGCAGGGGAGCATCCTCATAGAAGTAAGGGTGGGGGAATGGGATAGGGGGTTTCAGTTGTTTTTTGTTTGTTTGTTTGTTTTTTGTTTGTTTGTTTGTTTTTCGAGACAGGGTTTCTCTGTATAGCCCTGGCTGTCCTGGAACTCACTCTGTAGACAGGCTGGCCTCAAACTCAGAAATCCACCTGCCTCTGACTCCAAAGTGTAGGGATTAAAGGCATGCACCACCACTGCTGGGGATAAGGGATTTCTGGAGGGGAACTGGGAAAGGGGATAACATTTGAAAAAAAGAGACTAGGAAAATAAGAATTTTAGAGATTCATCACATATTCATACCTCTACTCTCGCACTTATATGCATATTGACCTCATAAATAAATATTAACAGATTTGGCTAATATCTTAAATTGTCAGGCTGAGATCTAATATAAAGTTAATGCTGAGCTGCCAGTTTTAATAATAGTTCATTGAAAGGAGTATCAAGTCCCTGAGACATTTTTATAGCTCTGGCTACCTGTTTTCTATATAAGGCAGAGATTTTATAGTCTGCACTCAGTTCTGTATGTATTAACTATGAAATTCTCTTTGGAATCTGTTGTACACGTACATTTTCAACATCTTTTACCTTTACTTTGGGTTGCAGTTCATCCAGGGATCCTAGCTTATCTGTTACCTGTTTTTTTTTGTTGTTGTTTTGTTTTTTTCTCTGTGATAATATATCTAATGCCTATAGGTTGAAATCTTTGGTGTTGTTGTATTTGATTGATTCATGTCATTTGCTGCAACTTCATTTATAATATTGGAATTGGGTATTCAATGTGATAATGTATAATATTTTTAGAATCTGAAATTATCAAAATGGTATCACAAGTGTCCAAATTTTTAACTGTCTCTTGAATGTCTTGAATCTATAGAATACATTCTGTTTTCTTTCATGCTTGTTTTTTATGAGGAAAAATATTTTATTACACAAATGATAAAGAATTATATGAGCAGATAAACTATAGAGAATATTAGTTTATTGATGAATCTTGTAAATTGAAAGGTACTTGAGTCTCTAAATAAAAATAAGAGATTGTTTTGTATTTGAATATATGTAGTATTCTTCATCGAATAAGAGTAAATAAGAACTGATGACAGACACAGGTGGTAAAATTAAGTAGGCCAGCCATCCAATCATACAAGCCAACACAAATCACTTGAATGTACTTGCCAGACTTAAAACATGGGCCCTGAAACCCATCAAAATAAATTTTACAGATGGTTTGTCAAAATGTCAAAATATGGAATATAAATCATTTTCTACAGTCTTGCAATATATACTTGTTTTTTTTGTTTTCAAAAAATTCATTCTAGATATTTCTTCTGGCTTATAAATCTACTAATAGATAATTTTGACAATATATTGATATCATTGACAATAATAATATAAATAATATAAACATAAATAAACATAAATATATAAATATAAATAATATTGATAATATATTGATATTATTGACAATAATAGTAATAGTCTGCTTTATATATTTTGATACTACCCTGAAAGTATATACATACACACTTCCCTTTTGATTATTAGAAAGTATGTGTATTGCTTGAATTTTATCTAAAATATATGGATATTACAATGTTTTATGACAAGATTTGGGGAAGCTTTCTTCATATGTGAGTAGGAAAATGAGACCATATTAGATGCATCTTGGGATTACTGGTCTGCTATGGGCCATGATTACTCCATAAAACTAGAATATAAGAACATTACTGAGTAGACCATATGCTATCAAGAAAACGTTAAAGTGTTGATTCTAGAAGCATCAAGCATCTCATCAAATGTCATAGCAGTTACAACTTAAACGTGTTAGAATTCATTAGGTATGCCTTGGTCAACTGCCCCACCAAGATACACATGGGCAGACTAATTCCTAAGACAAATGATGAATTCTCGTAAGCCTAAATGTACATACAATGGTTTCAAGACACATCATCCTGGGAAAAGGGTATCAAGATGCCCTTTATTAAAATCTCAGGAGAGATTTACTGACTTGCTCAGAGTGAGCACAGACTCTAACCAAATGCTTCCATCTATGGTTTGATGCTTTCGCCATGCCTTTGCATACACATGACAGCACTAGTAACTAGTTGAAATTTAAGAACTAAATCTCCAAGACAGTGGTTTTCAATCTGTGTATATCTATGACTCTAGCAAACCTCCATCTCCAAAAATATTTACATTATGATTCTTAGCAGTAACAAAATCATAGTTATTAAGTAGCAACAAAAATGATTTTATGGTTAGGGGTCACCATAGCATGAGGCAATGTATGAAAGGATGATAGTACTGGGAAGGTTGAGAACCGCTGAGCTAAGGCAAATGAAAAAGCTACAATTTGCATTAAATTCTGCCACTGTAGCCATTTTGCTACCCCTGCATGTAGAGCTAAAGAGTGATGCACAGAGGCACAGCAGCACAGCAGTACAGCATTGAGTTGTGTATCTGCCATGCAAATAGATAGATAAAACTTAAGGCACATAGATGATAATAAGACACTAAGGACATAATTGAATATCACATTTGCTTTTGATAACTTGTTTGATGTCACTGTATACAATTAAACTACTAATAAAAAATCTATGTTTAATCTCTAGCTCATAAAACTTCTCAGGGGTTGACAGCTGGTTCCCTCAAGCTAGGACAAACCAGTTCCAAAATGTTGTAACCTGATATTTGCATGAAGATCAGTAATAATGAATGTCAACATTTTAAAGATTTCATGTGAAGTCTACAATATTCTTTCTATGTATTACTTATCTGGTTTGCTGCCAGCAAAAAGAAGAGTTAGAGCATAAAAATGAGAGAATGCTAGCTTCCTTTTGAAACTCAGTGAATTGGAAAATTCAAAAAACAGAGCCAGGCTTTGAAGTAAGAGCTGGAGAGAACTAGGCAGGAACTGGGAGCTGCCCCAAAATTAGGAAGGAGTTTTAGAGCCTGAAGCAACAAGCAAGAAAGATTTGTGTTCCTGGACAGAATCCCAGAAGAATTTTTCTCATTGCTGATCAGCAATGTGTTTTTTCCTAGACAACTTATATATATACATATATATGCCATTTTTATTTGGTGCTATAAATTGCTACAGGCCTATTAAAACTTCACTTCCCCTTTTCACACTTCCATAGATGACTCAGAATATTTAATTTTCATGATGTAAGTTTATTTGAGCTATATTTTTGGATGATACCCAAGTCCTCTTCTAGCATTATATTTTCCAATATAATTTCTGAGTTTTGATATATAAGAAATTTTCCTCCAGTATAGACCCAAACTTTGATTTGATCACAGAAATACCACCTTTTCCCTTTACAAGCAAAGGCTGCCTATTGATGGACCTACACTTCCCCTAGTCACATAAGTTTTTGCTTTGGAGTCATGCTTAATGTCTTTCCTTTCACCTTAGTGGACAATTCTAGTTAATTCTGTCATTAAAAGGCCTTCTTCTTCCTAATATGTCTCCTACTCTCTATGGCAACTGCCCACACTAACTGTTCTAACTTGTCTCTTTCCAACTTATAGTGAAACTCTGTGCTCTTTGAACCAATCTTCTCACTTTAGTATGATTTTTCTTCTGCAAATATCTACCTAAAATAACAATACTTATTCAACTGCCTGCCTACTATTTCCCATTACAATATGAGCCTATGGCTTACTAATCTTTCCTCTGGCTTGCTAGGCTTAAATTCCAGTTTTCTTTCTCATGGTTCCAGCCTTCATCCTGCAAGAGTTAATATTATTTCTTGAGAATGCCTTTCCCATTACCAGATGAAAACCACCCATTTTACTATATCTGCTTAGAATTAGTTTTTCCCCATCTCTCTCTCTCTCTCTCTTTTTGACCTCAACTTTTTATCAAAATTCTGTCCATCCCTTCTGAAAGCCTTCTGGTTTTAATAGCACACAGCCCCTTCTACATTTCATGTGAAGTTTTTAGGTTATTATTTTATCCTTCCTTACCAAAATTGAAGAAGATTGGTTATTTTTACTTTGTATTTTTGAAGAGCTCAGAATAGAGATATTTAACAACTTATTGAGATGTGCAGTTAGCAACATTATGGAAACTTTTTCCTAGATTTACTAGGTTAGGGATGTGAAAGAAATGTAAGTTTGTGCTATGTCAGTTGTCATGGTAGGAACAATCAACAATGTCAACAGTTGAACAATATTAATAATTATTCCAACATTAACAATATAAATGTGTGTTCTAGTGTTAGAACACACAGACACACAGACACACACACACACACACACACACACACACACACACATGCACATGCACACACAGGTGGGAAGCCCCGGAGTCCACCTGAATCTGGAATTAGGGACTGATGTCAGGAGTGAATGTGTACCATTGATATGAGCAAGGCCATTTCAAGGACCAAGTACCATACCCCTGGGTAATTGGCAAAGCTTCCCCACCCACAGGTCAGGCATAGCCTTTCTCTGGTCCAAATGGGATTGTTGACAGTGTGTGCAAAATGTAGCTTTCTCGAGCTGATTCTCCTAGAGGTCTTCTGCTGAGACAAGCAACCCTCTCTAGAGGTGGACATAATAAACAGAATGAAGTTCCAGGTCATTGTCTAGTTGGTGCAGCTCCTTTAAACCATCTGACCCCAGCATCTATGTGTATAAGGATCTATGCATCTGTTCTTTCTTCATTCTCTTGGCATCCCCAGTCAGGTTTTCAGGACACACACCTACACATACAGACACACACAGACACACACAGACACACACAGACACATACAGACACACAGATACACACATGTGCACACACATATGCACACAACATATATACATACATATATATATATATATATATATGTATGTATGTATGTATGTATATATCCTGATCTTTCACTACTCAGTAAAGGATAGATAAATTTCCCCTAAGAGAAGTGTAGCAATGTTTATTAGAACTTTAACACTGGTCTCCTTATAAACAAATCTAATATTTTTTTAGTACATGCTATTTGGAATGAAGATGTGACTAGTGGAAAAATGCCTGATAAGGGGGAAAAGATCTGACCCTTCCATGTCTTCTGCTAACCATTTGTCAGTTCCTTTGTAGAAATATTTAAAATTTGTCAAAAATATATGCCCACATGTCATTTACTTTGAAGGATCATGATATACCTTTGCTTCCTTCTGAATAAAGCCCGGAAACCTTTTCAGTATGCCTAAAATTGGCTCTTCCAGCCTGACATTTGTCATAGCCATTTTTTACATGTGCATGATATTGGCATCAACTCAGACAAAGTTTATACTCAGAAATGTGATAAAAGATGAGTGTTAAAGGTCAAGGGATCTGTAAATACCAAGTGTAATAAAATCGGGCCAACCTCTGTTAGAGTTTAAATGTGGAATGTTACCCACAGGCTTGTGTGTTTGAATCCTAGGTCCCTGGCTGCTGGTAATGTTTTAGAAGGCTGTAAAACCTTTAGGAGATGAGGGCTTAAGTGGATCTTGAAGAACAGGTCCAGCCCCTCTTCCTGTTCTGTCTCTCTTTCCTGGTCCTCTGAGATATGAGAAACTAGCCTCATGGATTTCTTGTCACACTTGGGATCCATTTGTGTTACCATACTATCCTTACCATCATGGTCTGTACCCTCAGTTGTGAATGGAAATAAATCCTCATTAACTTCCTTCATCTGGTATCCTGTGAGAACAATTAGAAAAGTAATGAATGCAGAAGGTGCTGAGAAGTGGAGTTATTGCTACTACAGTGAGAAACTTGACTATGTGAGTTACAGACCTTTACAGCTGTAGTAGACTAGGAATGTTGAAGGGTTTGGAGCTGCAGGATAGAGAATGCTTTAAGCAGGGCTAACTGAGTAATTCTTGTAGGAGTTCTGAAGACCAGAATGATGGCAGAAATGTGATTAGTGAGGCCCGTGATCCTGAAGTGTCAGAGGATTACAAGGACTGGACTGGAAACTGGACTAGAAGCTATTCATGCTACATTCTAGCAAAGCATTTGACCATATTCTGCCACGGTTAAAAACATTTGAATGTGGCTAGGTCCAAAAACAATGGACTAATTTGTATGGTGAAGAGAATTTCCATATGGCAGCTTATTTTTTGTTATGGCATGGGTATTGCTCACTCTACTTCATTGAATTCTTGATGATAGAGCAAAAAATATAATAGAGCCAAAAGATAGGAAAACAATGCAGTTTGGTGAGAAATGGAGCTTAAGTGAGTTTAAAGTTGCAGACAAATCTAATATAAACAGATTCATAATTAATAATAAAATCATCACCATATAAAGACACCACACACTTTACACTGATATAATAGATCTTGAAGTTGAGGCCCTATCTGTGGAGAATTCCGGGATATAAGGATGCCTGCTTAGTTATGAAATTCTTATTTGAAAAGTTTGGGTAGATCTGATTAGAGATGTATTTTCCAGGTTTATCTGTGAAGACACACAAAGGGCATTGTAATCCAAGGGAGATGGGGCCACATTTTGAGCTGGCAAAACTTAGCATCTTCTACAGAGTACAGGCTGTTATGGACCATGGGAGGTGACATTAAGATTCCAGAAAGCTTTGGGACCAGAAACCGTGTAGTAGGGTTAAGATGGCCTGCATGGACCTTGAATGGGTTAAGTGAAGCTGGGAAGGTAAAGCCTACATTACAATGAATACACAGGGATATTCGAGATGTCAGAAATGTAAGGAAAGTGGGAGATACCAAGTGAGAGTCAGCCTAAGAGAAAGGTCTCAAATGTTGCAAGCAACTGAGCAGGGGGGTCAGGGTTGCCCAAGTCCATTGGAACTCAGATGATAACCTCAGATGCTAGATATGGGTATGTAGGGTTTGATGTTTTCTCAGCTGGGTTTTGGGATTGCTTTTGCCTTGTTCATTGTTCTGATCCCATTCCTCACATTTGGGAGAAAGACTCCCTTTTGAACATAGTTGCATCTGAATTTGCAGACATCTGAAGATAGGTTAAATGCAGTTTACAATGGAAGATGACCATACAGCTATAGAGGCCAGGAGTAGGTTATGATTTGAATATGCAGTGTCCTTCATAGACTCATGTGCTTGACATTTAGTCCCCAACTGGTAGCTTCTGTATAGGAGATTGTAGAACCTTTGGAAGATGGGGCCTCAATGAAAGAAGTAGATCTCTAAGGAAGAGGTCTTGAGATTTACAGCCTGCCCTGTGTCACCTTTCTACTTTCTGTTACTTAGATGCAAGCGATCAGCATCATATTCCTGTCTCCACATCCAAGAGATAGTTCTGACACCATGCCTTTCCCATTAGTTTGTTTCTTATCAGGTACTTGGTCACAACACTGAGAAAAGTAATTAATGCAACATACACAAGGGGAACTGGAGGAAACAATGTGGGCATGTACCTTCAAGCAAAGCTTCAAAGTGTGACACCAAGGCATCCCTCCAGAAACAGTTTTCCACCTGACAGTTTTTACAGTCAGATACATAGCTTCTGGGCTAGAAAAGAAGTGTGGAGATCAAATGACAGGTTTGCCCAGTGATGTTTGTAGAGAATTATGATTGACCTTTTGCTCAGAGTAGAGTAGATCATGGAGAGATAGAAAGTTCGTATATGTATTTGTACCTTTTACTTTATGAATGCAGTATAGAAGAAAAGGTTCAGGATTTAGACAATATTGGATTGCTGACTCCATCTAGCCTTTCTGACTGAGTTTCCTCATCAATAAAAGGGGTTAATAATACCCACCTCCTTGTATTATTGTTAAAGTCTTCATGACAGCTGAGTGGCTTTATATCTTATGAAAATCATGATTTATTATTATTCATAAACCTACAGTCATCAGAGTACTTCTGCTGATCCAAAAGAGGCTTGGTTGATAGTGGGTACACTCCCACATGCATCTCCCATGTGTTGGGGAGGCTTCTTTAAGATTGTCTGAGACTTTTACATATGGCATTGTTGGTTTTAAAGCTGTTGATTGGGATGAGAGTTAACCCAACTACAAGCTTCTAGCTATCCAGCATACTAGCTCAAGCTTGCTTATATAGACGTTGAACAGTATTCCAAGATAAATAGCCAGGTCAAAAATCACCCCACTTCTCAAAGAAAAGTGCTAAAAATCATATTGCAAAATTATGTGAATTAAAAATAGGTAGAAAATTGTGGCAACTTTTAACATCTATCACATGACCATTTTGTAAGAGTTTCTCACTATTTTCTAAAACAGAACACATACATTTCTTTGTCTCACCAATACCACTCCTAGATAAATGCCTAAAAGAAACATTTGTGTGTGTGTTTTACTATACAGAAAGACATACCACTAGAATGTTGATAGTAAGCATTAACATACTAACTACCTCAAAGGCCACTTAGAACACGTAAATATGATATTGTATTTTCATGTTTTGCAATACTGTGTATAATGAAAATAAACTATCTACAACCATGGACAGATGAACCTTACAAGCATAATGCTCAGAGGAAAATGAACCTCAAAGACAAGCAAGTGGTTTCTCTTGAGATGAACAGGGATTAGAAATGGGTACAAACAAGAGGGAAACTTCACGGTGGTGATTGTGTCTACATTTTTGATCTGGGTAGTTATTGCATAGCTGTGTTTAGTTTATGACAATTCACTGAGCTGTAGTCTCATGAGTTAAACAATTTTTTCTCTCTATATATTATATTATACATGGAACATAAATATATAAAACTTAACTACATAATATATAAATACAAATATATTCATTATATCTGTTATATATATATATATATACATACACACACACACATATATATATATACATATATATATATATATGTATATATACATATATATACATATATATGAATTGATTACAAGCTGTGGTCCAGATAATCCAACAATGGTTGTCTGTCATGAAAGGGACCACGAATATACCAGTTCATGAGGGTGGATGTCTCAGGTAGTCTTCTATATGTGCTGAAATCCCAGAGAAGTTGTTTCCAATGCCATTGAAGGAAGAGACCTGGCACAGGGGATGAGGTGTTCAGGTGGTTAAGGTGTGCATGAGAAAGCAAGGCTGTTGGATAGTGTGTGTTGGAGTTGTATCATTTGCCTTCCAGGGCTAACCTGAGTCTTTTTTTTTTATTTTTTTTATTGTATATATTCTATATTTACAATTCATTTCCCTTTTTCTGGTTCCCCACCCCCAAAGGTCCCACATGTCCTTTTCCCTCCCCCTGCTCCCGCATCCACCCCCTCCCATTTTACTGTTCTTGTACTCTCCCACAATGATGTTTTGGTCCATTCTAGCACCAGTGTCCACTCCTTTCTTCTTGTGAGACATCACTTGATATGTGATTTGTGTCTTTGGTGTTCCAAGCTTCTAGGCTAATATCCACTTATCAGTGATTGTATACCATGGGTATTCTTTTGAGACTGGGTCACCTCACTTCTTTTAAACATTGGTTTCGACTCAAATTTGTAAGCTCTATCTCTGTGACCTGTTCACCGGGCTTTGGAACTTGTTGCTCTTGTTTAGAGTACTGAAGGAGAGAAGGACAGACAGTTTTGCAGAGGTGACTGACCTTTGCTCGATGAGTGACAGCCGGTGTTACTGCAGCCCACTACGTGTTTCTTTCTATTATTGCTGTTACAATTTTACCGATGAGAGTAGTCTTTTCTGTTTCTTCCATGCACCTGGTCCCTTCTTAACCCCCGGTCTTCATCTTCTCTCTTTACTCCACCTTGCTTCCGGCACCATTTCAAGCTCTCCCTCCCTCTTGCCCCACCTTGGTTCAATCCAGAAGCAGATGGGCATGAAGCTCATGGTGTATTTTGGTATGATCCTGGTAAACCCCAGGGGTTTGGGGGACTCGCTGCTGTCTTTTAGTTGTGTTGGAAACTTGAAACAGAAGTTCTGCAAGATGGTGGTGATGAACAGGAAGAGCTCCATCTTAGCAAGGCCATCTCCCAAGCTTCCCTGAAGAGGAGAGAGGGAAGGACACAGGCACGGAGGCAGCTCTCACTGCTGCCTCGTCTCAGTACCCAGTGCGCAGCTGTGTTCTCTTATGGAGAAGGAGCTTCTACCCTGGAGCATGAAGAATCGTTAGGAAAGGCTCCTAAGCCTCTCAGAAACCCAGTGTCCCTACGTACAAAGTGTGGTAACTCATGGTAAGTATAGATGCTTCCTCTACCAATTACCAATTATACTCTCAAACATGGATTCTCTGCTGTGGTCTCCTTTATTCATCTAATTACCTGGGTAGATAGAGAGATAATAGGTAGATAGATAGATAGATAGATAGATAGATAGACAGATAGATAGCATCTATCTATTATTTATTTTTAGCATTTTAAAAAATTTTAAAATTTTTTTCTATATTCTTTGTTTACATTCCAAAGGCTTTCCCCTTTCCCAGTTCCCCCTCACCATATGTCCCATAAGTCCTCTTCTCCCCCCCCCATTCCCCAATCACCCCCCCCCCATTTCTCTGTTCTGGTACTCTCTTTACAAAACTGGATCCAGTCTTTTCAGGACCAGGGTCCTCTCCTTCCTTCTTCTTGGGAATCTTTTGATTTGCTAATTGTACCTTGAGCATTCAGAGCTTCTGGGCTCATTAATATCCACTTATCAGTGATTGCAATTCATGTGTACTTTTTTTGTGATTGGGTTAATTCACTTAGGATGATATTTTCCAGATCCAACCATTTGCCTGCAAGTTGCATGAATTCATTATTTTTAATTGCTGAGTAGTATTCCATTGTATAAATATACCACATTTTCTGTATCCATTCCTCCTTTGAGGGATATTTGGGCTCCTTCCAATTTCTGGCTATTATAAACAAGGCTGCTATAAACATAGTGGAGCACGTGTCTTTATTGTATGCAGGGGAATCCTCTGGGTATATGCCTAGGAGTGGTATGACAGGGTTCTCTGGAAGTGTCATGCCCAATTTTCTAAGGAACTGCCAGACTGATTTCCAGAGCGGTTGTACTATCTTGCAATCCCACCAAAAGTGGAGGAGTGTTTCTAAGCAAATTTATGTGCCAATGTTTTGTATCTATTAAAACATTTATAAAAGTAACATAATTGAAATTTACTATTCAGAGCAGACAGCCAATATTTACCTTCCCCTCTCACATTACCCAAAGGATTATATGTATAGAAATAATTGGCATTATGATGTAGTTATCATGAAATAATGATTAATTGATGTCAATAAAGCATGACACAAAATTATAGTTTAAAACTTGGCATTTTAACTGAAATATTTTGCCTTAAAATACCCACCCTTCCTGAGATATCATACTATCATGCAAAAGGCTGGGATTGATGAAGTGGCTGTTTTGTATAGCAGCTTGGAAAGATCGTCTCAGCTGTCTTCAATTTTTCTTCACCTGTTTGGATCAGTGAACTCAAAGCTATACCCAATTTTCAAGTCAATATCTTTACCACCAACACTTTTTTCCCCTTACTAAAAAAAAAAAATTCCAGGTCTAGATAAAAGAAAGCAAACCTAACTTTATAATAGAGATAATATTCTCTAGAATTCACAGTAAGCCAAAAAAAAATCATTTCAAGCTCTGGAGATCTAGGGGCAAACTGGGTGGATTATCTCCCTTTTCAAAAGACAATTTAACACCATTCATAGTGCATGAATGCTGGCTGCATATCCCCAGTTAATATGGATGACTTGGGCATCACAGTAGTTAACTGACCATTGCTAAATTCAAGAATGACACTAATAGACTGGGCTGATCTAGATCAGGCTTTGCTTTGCTGTGGTAAAAATGATTCCTTAGATTCAGAGGCATAAGCCAACGAAACTTAGTTTCTTGCTCTTGCTGCATGTTAATTGAGGGTTGGCTGAGAACTTTGCTCCACTTTATCATCAGCTTGGGACCATCTTTGCAAAAGAACATTTTGTAGTACCATGATGCAGGGACAGAAAACATGGCAAAATACATGCTTTCATTTTTAATACATAGTATATTAACTTGCATATTATTAAGTTAAATATATACAATTATAAATATATATTAAATTACATAAAGAAAAACAACATCAATATCTTCCCTTTCCTTGCTCTTAATCTTCCTATATACCTCTTTCAACTCTCCTTCAAATTTGTGGCCTCTTTTCAGTAAGTGTTATTGTATGCACATATGCATATATGTTCCTAAACTTAACCTGTTTGGTCAGTATAATGCTACTTGTTCATAAGCTTTCAGGCTTATATACACCCTCTGGGCCCCTTCCCCAACCCAGGTCTCTGGTATGTTTATATCCTTTTTTTAACTTTTTATTAGATATTTGCTTTATTTACATTTCAAATGGTATCCCCTTTCTGCATTACCCCTCTGAAAATCTCCTATCCCATCCCACTTACCCCTGTTCACTATCCCCCCCCCCAATTTCCTAACCGGTAATCCCCTATTCTTGGGAATTGAGAGTTCACAGCACCCATGGTCTCTCCTCTTATTGATGTCTGAAATGGTCATCTTCTGTTACATATGTAGCTGAAGCCATGGGTCCCTCCATGTGTACTCTGGTTGGTGGTTTAGCCTCTGGAGCCCTGGGGGTACTGGTTGGAACATATTATTGTTCCTCCTGCAGGGTTGCAAACCTATTCAGTTCCTTGGGTCCTTTCTCTAGCAGCTCCACTGGAGAGCCTATATTCATTCTATTGGTTGGCTATGAGACATGGGTATTTTGATCCACTTTCCAATAAGGATCAAAGTATCCATACTTTGGTCTTCCTTCTTCTTGAGCTTCAAGTGGTCTGTGTGTTGTATCTTGGGTGTCCCAAGCTTTTGGCCTAACATCCACTTATCAGTGAATGCATACTTTGTGTGTTTTTTTGTGATAGGGTTACCTCATTCTGGATGATATTTTCTAGCTCCATCCATTTGCCTAAGAATTTCATGAATTCATTATTTTTAATAGCTGAATGGTGCTCCATTGTGTAAATGTACCACATTTTCTGTATCTATTCCTTTGTTGAAAGACATCTGGGTTCTTTCCAGCTTCTGGTTATTATAAATAAGACTGCTGTGAATATAGTGGAGCATGTGTCCGTATTATATGTTGGAGCATCTTCTGGGTATATTCCCAGGAGTGGTATAGCTGGGTCCTCAGGTAGTGCTATGTCTGATTTTCTGAGGAACCGCCAAACTGATTTCCAGAGTGGTTTTTACCAGCTTGCAATCCCACCAGCAATGGAGGAGTGTTCCTCTTTCTCCACATCCTCTCCAGCAATTGTTGTCCCCTGAGTTTTTGATCCTGGCAATTATGACTGATGTTAGTTGGAATCTCAGGGTTCTTTTGATTTGCATTTCCCTGATGATTAAGGATGTTGAACATTTCTTTAGGTGTTTCTCAGCCATCGGATATTCCTCAGTTGAGAATTCTTTGTTTAGTTCTGTACCCCATTTTTTAATAGCGTTATTTGTTTCTCTGGAGTCTAACTTCTTGAGTTCTTTGTATATCTTGGATATTGGCCCTCTACCAGATGCAGGATTAGTAAAGATCTTTTCCCAATATGTTGGTTGCTGTTTTGTCCTATTGACAGTGTCCTTTGCCTTACAGAAGCTTTGCAATTTTATGAGGTACTATTTGTCAATTTATGATCTTAGAGCATAAGGTACTGATGTTCTATTTTCCCCTGTGCCTGTGTGCTCCAGGTTCTTCCCTACTTTCTCTTCTAGATTCAGTGTATCTGGTTTTATGTGGAGGTCCTTTATTCACTTGGACTTGAGCTTTGTACAGGGAGATAAAAATGGATAAATTTGCATCCTTCAACATGTTGACTGCCAGCTGACCCAGCACCATTTGTTTAAAAGGCTGTCTTTTTTCTTTTTCTTTCTTTTTTTTTTGAATGGATGGTTTTAGCTCCTTTGTCAACGGTGAAGTTACCATAGGTATGTGGGTTCATTTCTGGGTCTTCAATTCTATTCCATTAATCTTTCTGCCCGTCTTGGTACCAATACAATACAGGTTTTATCACTATTGTTCTGTACTAGAGCTTGAGATCAGGGATAGTGATTCCACCAGAAGTTCCTTTATTGTTGAGAATAGTTTTCACTATCCTGGGTTTGTTGTTATTCCAGATATATTTGGAAATTGCTCTAACTCTATGAAGAATTGAGTTGGAATTTTGATGGGGATTGCATTGAATCTGTATATTGCTTTAGGCAAGATGGCAACTTTTACTATATTAAGACTGCCAATCAACAAGCGTGGAGATATTTCCATCTTCTGAGGTCTTTGATTTCTTTCTTCAAAGATTTGAAGTTCTTGTCATACAGATCTTTCACTTGCTTGGTTAGAGTCACACCAAGGTAATTTATATTATTTCTGACTATTGTGAAGGGTGTCATTACCCTAATTTCTTTCTCAGCCTCTTTCTCTTTTGAGTATAGGAAGGCTACTGATTTGTTTGATATAATTTTATAGCAAACCACTTTGCTGAAGTTGTTTATCAGCTTTAGGATTTCTCTGGTGGAATTTTTGGGGTCACTTAAGTATATTATCCTATCATCTGCAAATAGTTATACTTTGACTTCTTCCTTTCCGATTTGAATTCCTTTGACCTCCTTTTGTTGTCTAATTGCTCTGGCTAGGACTTTGAGCAATCTATTGACTAGGTAGGGAGAGAGTAGACAGCCTTGTCTAGTCGCTGATTTCAGTGGGATTGCTTCAAGTTTCTCTCCATTTAGTTTGATGTTGGCTACTGGTTTGCTGTATATTGCTTTTACTATGTTTAGATATGGGCCTTGAATTCCTGATCTTTCCAAGGCTTTTATCATGAAGAGGTGTTAGATTTTGTCAGATGATTTCTCAGCATCTAATGAAATGACCGTGTGGTATTTTTCCTTGAGTTTGTTTATATAGTGGATTAGATTGACGCATTTCCATATATTGAACCATCCCTGCATCCCTTGATGAAGCCTCCATGATCATGGTGGATGATTGTTTTGATGTGTTCTTGGATTGGGTTGGCAAGAATTTTGTTGAGTATTTCTGCATTGATATTCATAATGGAAATTGGTTTAAAGTTCTTTTTCTTTGTTAGGTCTTTGTGTGGTTTAGGTATGAGAGTAATTGTGGTTTCATAGAACGAGTTGGGTAGTGTTCCTTCTCTGTCTGTTTTGTGTAATAGTTTGAAGAGTATTGGTATTAAGTCTTTTTGAAGGTCTGGTAGAACTCTGCATTGAACCCATCTGGTCCTGGACTTTTTTGGACAGGAGACTATTAATGACTGCTTCTATTTCTTTAGGGGGTTATGGGATTGTTTAAGTTATTTATCTGATCTCGGTTTAACTTTGGTACCTGGTATCTGTCTAGAAAATTGTTCATTTCATCTAGATTTTCCACTTCTGTTGAGTATAGGCTTTTGTAGTAGAATCTGACAATGTTTTGGATTTCCTCAGTAGTTGTTGTTATGTCTCTCTTTTCATTTCTGATTTTGCTGATTTGGATTCTGTCTCTGTGCCCTCTTAGTTAGTTAGTTTGGCTAAGGGTTTATCTATCTTGTTTTATTCAAAGAATCAGCTCCTGGTTTGATTGATTCTTTGTATATTTCTTTTTGTTTCTACTTGGTTGATTTCAGCCCTGAGCTTGATTATTTTCTGCTGTCTACTCCTCTTGGGTGTATTTGCTTCTTATTGTTCTAGATCCTTCAGCTGTGTTGTTAAGCTGTTAGTGTATGCTCTTTCAAGTTTCTTTTTAGAAGCACTCAGAGTTATGAGTTTTCCTCTTAACACTGCTTTCATTGTGTCCCATAAATTTTGGTATGTTGTGCCTTCATTTTCATGTAATTCTCAAAAGTCTTTAATTTCTTTCTTCCTTCACCAAGTTATCTTTGAGTAGAGTGTTGTTCAGTTTCCATGTGTATGTGGGCTTCCTGTTGTTTTTATTGTTATTAAAGACCAGCCTTAATCCGTGGTGATCTGATAGGGTGCATGGAAGTATTTCAATCTTATATCTGCTGAGGTTTGTTTTGTGACTGAGTATATGGTTAATTTGGGAAAAGGTACTGTGAGGTGCTGATAAGAAGGTATATTCTTTTGTTTTGGGATAAAATGCTCTATAGATATCTGTGAAATCCATTTGGATCATAGCTGCTATTAGTCTCACTGTTTCTCTGTTTAGTTTGTGTTTCCCTGATCTGTCCATTGATGAGAATCAGGTGTTGAAGTCTCCTACTATCATTGTGTGGGGTGCAATGAGAGCTTTGAACTTTATTAAGTTTCTTTTATGAATGTTGGTGCCCTTGTATTTGGAGAATATATGTTCATAATTGAGAGTTCTTCTTGGTAGACTTTTCCTTTGATGGGTATGAAGTGTCCTTCCTTATCTTTTTTGATTACTTTAGGTTGAAAGTAGATTTTATTATATATTAGGATGGCTACACCAGCTGGTTTCTTGGGACCATTTGCTTGGAAAATTATTTTCCAGCCTTTTACTCTGAGGTAGTGTCTGTCTTTGTGCCTGAGGTGGGTTTCCTGTATACAGCAAAATGTTGGGTCCTGATTGTGTATGCAGTCTGTTAGTCAATATCTTTTTATTGGAGAATTGAGTCCATTTATATTAAGAGATATTAAGGAGACTTGATTGTTGCTTCCTGTTGTTATTGTTATTAGTGGTGGAATTATGTGTGTGTGGCTCTCTTCTTTTTGGTTTGTTAAAAGAAGATTAATTTCTTGCTTTTTCTAGTGTGTAGTTTCTCTCCTTTTGTTGGTGTTTTCCATTTATCATCCTTTGAAGCACTGGATTTGTGGAAAGATGTTGTGCAAATTTGTTTTTGTCATGGAATACCTTGGTTTCTCGATCTATAGTAATTGAAAGATTTGCTGGGTATAGCAGCCTGAGTTGGCATTTGTGTTCCCTTAGAGTCTGTATGACATCTGCCCAGGATCTTCTGGTTTTCATAGTCTCTGGTGAGAAGTCTGGTATAATTCTGATAGTTCCACCTTTATATGTTACTTGACATTTTGCACTTACTGCTTTTAATATTCTTTCTTTGTTTAGTGCATTTGGTGTTTTAATTCTTATGTGACAGGAGGAAATTCTTTTCTGGTCAAATCTATTTGGAATTCTGTAGGCTTCTTGTATGTTCATGGGCATCTCATTTTTAGGTTAGGGATGTTTTCTATAATTTTGTTGAAGACATTTACTGGTCCTTTAAATTGGAAATCTTCACTCTGTTCTATATCTATAATCCTTAGGTTTGATCTTCTCATTTTGTCCTGGATTTCCTGGATGTTTTGGGTTAGGAGCTTCTTGCATTTTGCATTTTCTTTGTTGTGTCAATGCTTTCTATGTTATCTTCTGCATCTGAGGTTCTCTCTTCTATCTCTTTTATTCTGATGTTGATGCTTGAATCCATGTCCTGACTTCTTTCCTAGGTTTTCTATGTCCAAAGTTGCTTCCCTTTGTTATTTCTTTATTGGTTCTACCTCTATTTTTAGATTCTGGATGTTTTTGTTCAGTTCCATCACCTGTTTGATTGTGCTTTCCTATAATTCTTTAATGGTTTCTACCTGTTTACCTGTGTTCTCCTGTATTTCTTTAATTATTTATGTCCTTCTTGAAGCCCTCTATCAGCATCATGAACTGTGATTTTAAATCCAAATCTTGCTTTTCTGGTGTGTTGGTTATCTAGGACTTGCTGTTGTGGGAGAATTGGGTTTGGATGGTGCCATGTTGCCTTGATTTCTGTTGGTAATGTTCCTATATTTGCCTTTCACCATCTGGTTATCTCTGGTGTTTGTTAGTCCTGCTGACTGTAGCTAGTGCGAACTCCTGTGGGCATGCAAGCCTGTCTCATCACCCCTGGGTGAACGGCTCTTCCATGGCACCGAGTGCTATGGCACTGCCCAGCTCCTGGGTGCAGGTGGACTCTGTTTTACTCTGTCACAGCTGTTCTGGCACTCTTGTGTTCCCTGAGCTCCTGGCTGTACCTGCCTGCTCAGTCTCTGGAGAGAAGATCGAGAGTACATGTTTATATTCTTAAAGCTTTCTCCTAAAAGAGACAAGTGATGTTGCTGCTCATATTTTGTTGGCTAAATCTAGTGATATAGCCACACCTAATTTCAGTATACATTCTACCATGACACTAGGAAGAGATAAAATGCTAGACTACTGGTGAGCAGATTCACCAACTATCACTCAACTGTATTTTGAAGTATTCAATAGAACTTACTTTAATTCTCAGTCTCAGAATATCCCTTGATGCTTTCCCTACCACTCAAAATGTCTGAATATTTATCATAAAGAATGAAAACATAACCATGAGTTATCATAAATATACTTCTGTGTTATTCATTAGATATTAGAATATGGAATGACCTTCCAAGTATCTAATTTAATCTCCTTACATTAAAATCTGAGAGATTGCAAACCACAGGAACACAATTCAAGTCAAAGACAGAGTTATTGCTTATAAAATCAGAACCAAATCCAATGCTTCTGATTTAGAGCATTTGCTCTGTGTGGACAGGAAAGAAGCTGCATTCTACAATATTATTTCAAGCATTTATAATTTGATCAAATATTCAGTCTTTATTTCTTCTATAAATGCTTATTCAACATTTATAAATACTGAGTTAAATATATAGGAAAAAGAAAGATAAGTTCAGTATAGAGTCCTTACTTTGAAAATACGGTAAAATTAAGCAATTAATGAGGTACATACAATGAATGTTGCCAAGGGTCCAACAAAGATCATTTTTGTCCTATACAAAATTGTTAATGAAAGCTATTCAAGTATTTTTATGTACTCAATGAGGAACACTGGCTAATATCAATTCATCCCAATAAGAACATCAAGCATTCCTGAGTCCACTTTTAAGAATGATTAGGAAGCAATGGCACTTTTATTGTATTGATCTACTAGACACGTATTTAGGGATTATATATATATATATATATATATATATATATATATATATATATACACATGCACTGGTAAATTCATTTTGTTGTTACTGCATCAAACATATTCCTTCCCACATTTGTAATACTAATACCATTGAAGGAACCTGAACTTCTAGAAAGTGATTTGTCCTTGACTAACACAAAGTAGATACATGGCAAGTATAAGAGCCTTATGGTTTCGAAATTCAATATATCTAGGAATTCATTGGCATTGATAGAGACTATTCTCCATTATTTTTTACAAGGGAGGAAACAAAGGCACATGAACAAAATATGGTTCTCATATCATCACAAAACCAATTAAAATAAGTAATCATAGAAGATTTTAGAATTAGGTCATTTTGGGTCACATTTTGTATTAGTTAAAACATTACTAAAGATCAGAAGCTGGCAGAAATGGGTCACAGGCCAAATACAATTGAACTATGCTTTTGTACATATATTTATACTAGAACATATTCATGTCCATATATGGATGTGGTTTATGAGCAGTCAGAATGATGGAAAGTTTGCTGATCATAAAGACCAAAATATTTCCCACCCAATTCTTTACATGAGGTGTTGCTGCCATATGCTCTAGATCTTTGCATTATCTGATGTTGCTTTTCTTTCACAACTGATCAAAGGCTTGGGTTTTATTTTTTGATCTTCTAGAGATAAAATTAATCTGACAAGTGACTAACATTTATAGGGGCGGCATCACATATTAATTTTGTAACACCAGGGAATTGATGCAAAACCGAAGAAAACATTTTCGAATGGAAGTGGCTTGTAGGTTTCCTTTGGGCAAGAAAGGAGGATGTTTGTAAGTGGGCAAAACCAGTAAAAGTCATTATGAAAGTAATTTCCAGCAATCTTGTAACATTTAGAAATCATTTCCTCAAGAGCTGCATTGCCTCCATGCATCTCGAGAAGCTGTGCATTCAGCCAGATCGTCCTTTTGAAAGGCAGTGCAATTTACCCTTCTTAACACAACCTTCATCAGCTGGGGTAAGTGTAGCTTGCCATGGGTGAGGGCTTGCTGGAAGCTGTACTTATAAGCTGGTGGCTTGAATGCTGCTTGGAGGAAAGAGGACAGAAAGCTGAATACCACAGCCAGTTTCAAATGCCACCTCATTAGTAGCAATTAGCACTCAGTCATGCCTGGAAGATTGTCTCCATAAAGCAGGTCAAATCAATTATTGTCTGCTTCTTAGATAAAAGAGCGGCCACTGAAGATTGTTCAGGCTAGTCCTGCTTTCTGTCTGAGGCCAGTAAGAGATTTGATTACACTTTAAAACCTTCTCCCTAGAGGAGAGCTTCCATCTTCCCCTATGCTTTGTGTGGACCAAAAAATATAGCTCCTGTCAAAAACAAAAAAGCTCACTAGTGTCTTCGAGGTTTTTGTTGTAGGTGAATTGGGGCAAACTTCAAGGATGCTGGAAACTTTGTGACTTTCTGAATAGATGCTGGGACCTGGAGGGGTTTTTCTCATGGTGAAAGAGATTGAAAGAGAATGAGGTTCACACGTGACATGATTGCTAATTCTTCTCTGTGGCATATAAACCAGCTTTAAAGAAAATCAGAGAATTGATCGTGTGCCTCTTAATGACTAAGTTGGTGACAGCATTTTTGTCTTTTTAAGAGGTGACGGAGAAGGGTCAGCCAAGGTGCTCTATGAGCTTCTGGGGGAAAAAGAAATGTAAGCATTGGACAGAGGCCTGGTGTGGATTCTTAGCTGCCTGTGAGTGTGCCCTGAGGCAGTTTCTGTCTTGCTGCACTGTGAGAGCCCAGGGAATAGCAGAGCCTATTTCTTAGGAAAGAGCATGAAATTTTTGCTTTTTATTCAGCATTTTAAGCAATACAGTTTGGATAATTTTCACTTGATGCTCCCAATAAAATATTGTCAACTAATGCTACTTTGAATTTAGGTGGTTCGTTTTATCTGATATGAAACACACTTTCCAAGTGTCAGAAGCTACTTTTGTGAACTTGGCTATATGCTGTATTGAATAAAGCCTTTCTTCCCTAGCTCTCTGTCACCAGTGGATCAATCTCCGAAGGCTTCTCCCTAAATTACCCCTCAGGGATATCATGGACTATCATTATAAAGGACAATAGTAGCTTATGGCTAACTCAAGGGCAGAGACTTTCTGAAGTATGGAAGAGGTTTGGTTTTTGTTGCCTCAGTCTTGTCAAACCAAAACCCAATCAAAAATATAAGATTATAAGAAATCTCAATGTTTTGATTATATTTCACAGAACAGTGTAAACTCCTTCTGGTCCAGATTGTTTTCCGTAGGTTTCTTCAATACTGAAATCCATTGCCCCAAATCTTCACTTGCCATGTCCAAGAACACATAGAACCATCTGCAGATTGATTGTAAGGTGAGAGTGGGGTTGTCTCTGACTCTTTTTCCTGCTCTTGGGACCCTTTTTCTGCCTCTTCCAGTCTTGATATGAGGGCTTGTGCGTAGTATCATTGTAATTTATTATGCTGCATTCAGTTGATATCTATGGGAGTCCTGCTCTTTTCTGAAGGGAAATAAGAGGGGGTGGATCTTGGGGGAAAGGGAGTTAGGGACAGGGAACTAAGAGGAGTTGAGAAAAACTATGGTATGGATGTAATGTGTGAGGAAAAAAATATATTTTTAAAAATGTAGATGATCACACCTCAGCCAATCTCACTGTACTGGAATCCATGAGTGGGATAGTCACATAAATGTTACATGCATTCACGATTGAGACAAACTTGTTTGTTTCCAAAAGGCATGCAGTTTCACTTGCAAATCCCTCCTATTAAACCTCAAGATTCCTATGTTTTTTTCCATCTCATTAGTGTTCTCAGCCTGTGAGACTTCAGCAATCAAGAGACCAAAATATACCTAAGGATATTGGTTCAGCATGAGTTATGTAGGTTTCTATGGGAAGTGGCATAGATATGAAGAAATCAACTAGGAAATGTGTTTAGGAGCCCAGCTCATTAAGTAAAGACACCAGCATTCAAATACATAGATAAAAATGATTCTGAGCTTTTGAACATCCCCCTCTAAATGAAGATTTCACAGCTTGCACAGAACTGGATATACTTCATCAGTTATGTCTGCACAGGACCTCATGTTAGCCTTCCCCTTAGCAACTTTAATAATTGCAATGTTACATATTTCTCCATACAACTATTCATCCATTCATCTCTTACATATTATGGCAATGCTACCATATTTAATCTGCAAAGATTTTTGATGAGAACTCAGAGACAGAAATCGCGAACATGAAGGATATCAAGGGAAAATAGACCGCACATGAAGATTCAAAGAGATTTCTAATTTTCTCCTTCAAGGTGCTTTGCTTTTCCTTCTTTCACAGCCATTCCAAAGTGGAGTCTCAGTACAAAGCTAATCCTCGACCAGAACAAATGCATCATATTTTTGAGTCAGAGTCCTTACTTTATTGTCTTAGACTTCAATAATACATACATACATACATGCATACATGCATGCATACATGAATCAGCTGTATCTTTAATTTTTTGCCTATTTCCTACCTTTATACTGCCATTTGGTCCATTCCTCCATTTTGATTTTCCTGATAGATTTTCCTTGCTTTTATTTCTATTTACATATGTGTTAATGATGTGTAGTGGCCAGACATTAATATTGGGTATTTTCCTCAATCACTGCCAGGCTAGTTTGGCAAGATTGGCAGGCCAGAAAGCCTCTATCTTCTCAGTGTTGAGACTACAAGAGTATTGTTGTGCCTGTTTTATTTTTTAAATCTAAGCACTGTGTATTGAACCCAGGTCATTATACATGCATCTTGAGTCATCTTTTGAACCCCTTGCTTGCTTTTATAAATATTAAAAAAATATTATCACATATTAAATCTATAAATGAATGAATTTCACTGTGATACTTCCACATATGTATATATTGTGTTTTAATCATACCCATGCTTTCTACTCTTTTCTCTTACCCTCCAGTTGCACTCTCTTTATCTTCTGGTTCCTCTTATAATCTGATGACATTGTTTCTTGCCTGTTAGTCTCCACATATGAGGAAACATTTAATACTTGTCTGAGTATGGCTTATTTCACTTAACATGGTTATGTTTTGCTTCATCCATGTTCCTGCAAATAATATGATTTTAATCTTCTTTCTGGCCAAATAAAGTTCTGTTATATACACATATATATAAATTATACACATATCGTTATACATATATCATTATACATATAATGATATGTGTTTAATATCATTATATATATAATGATATGATGGGATGTGTATACATATACACATCCCATCAGATGTAAAAATCCATGGAATGAATCAGCTGATGAGAGACATTTAAACTGATTCCATATCTTTGTTATTGTGAGTAGTGTAGCAATAAACAGAGATGAACAATTACCTCTGTAGTATATTGACTCAGTGTTCTTTGGATATAAGCTCAAGAGTGCTAGAGTAGAATTATATGGTAAATCTAATTTTAACTTGTTGAGGGTACTACTTATTCGAACTTCTTTTCTCTTTGGATAAATGTGGGCTTTGACAGTCCCTGGGTTCTCACTTTTCCTTGCTTTCTCCACTCAATGCCATGCATTAAGGTGGAAAAAAACTTATGAAAATACATTGTCTGGGACAGTGCTAGAGCACCCTGTTTCTTCTGCTTCTCCAGTGTGCAGGCTCTGCTATTCTTTTTCTTAACTTATTTTGTAGACATTTCCTTTGCTCTCAGGGTATCAGTGTCAGCCATGTCTTTCTCGGTCTGATCAGATGAGTTGTCCTATACAATATATAGAACATCCAGAATTTTCAGCTGATTTGTCTGAATTCCATTCTTTCAGGCCACTGTAGATTTCTTGCCACTTCAAACATGTATTCCCAGCCAAGTCATCTCCCCTTCTTTCTCAAGAACTCCTTGGGACAATTCATTTTGGAAGTCACTACTTGAATATCTAGAAGTTTGAAAACTTGTCTTAATATTGTCATACTGTTTCCTACTAGAAACCATTTCCCATTTCTTTATTGTCTTGTTCCAAGACAAAGTATATCAAGTATTTTTGCTTAGTGAGATAATAAATGAGTTTTCCTATTTATTAATTATTGCTGATTTAGGAATAATTGTTGTTTAGCCATTGCTGTAGTGGATAAATCACAAAAGCTTTTGACTTGTGATTTTTCTGTAGTGGAGGAAACAGGAAATAAAGTGATCTAGGATAGAATATCACATTATGATAGTTGGCTTTGAAGAAATTCAAGCAGAAAATAGCATTGGGAGGGAGTTATTTTACAGAGAAGGAAGGTGAAATTGACCTCTCTTTAGTGGTAACATTTGAATCATAATTTGAATAAGGTAGAAGATTAATATATTTGAATATTTATAGGAGGACAAATATAAGAGGAATGAAAAGCAAGTGAAATACAACCATAAATTCTATGATATACCAATTAAACTTAACTTCCATTCTCATAAATATGAGCTGACTTAGTGACTTGATTTTTTTGAAAGAGTATACAAAAAAGAGTATACATACAACAGAAGTGGTGGTGACTGAGACTAGGGCATAAATGACCTTAGAGTTTTTTTTCCTTGACTTATTTCTTTGTCACTCAAGATGGAATAATCCAGCTTCCAAGTTGTATGGACACTCAAACAGCCTGAAGGTAAAGTCTTTCATTATTGTTTGACTTAAGCATGATCTTGAACAAATTGAAATTAATAAGTCTTTCCAAGCTCTACTTGGTTATCACAATCTCTTGTGTTTGAGTCTACATCAGTTTATGTGATAAAACCACCCCAAATCCAAAGTCCTTTCAAAGCTAAAGAGATAAATCTGTGTAGTGTTGGCAGAGTCTGCATTGAAGGGCAAGCAAATAGCAGCAAGGGATTATAAATCCCTGCTTGCTTCAACTATAAACCAATCTGTCCACAGTGAGAAAGCATTTAATAAAGGGTTTCATTGTACTGGAGGAAATGGAAAATTATACTCCACGAGAAAATGGTCTGCCAGCAATGGCCTGGAACCAGCACCGTGGATGCCTTTTAATGTTTCTTTAATCAATAACTTTAGCTTTTTAAATTAAATGGCTATAAGTAGAAACAGCACTTAATTGGAGCTTCTGTTGTTTCATAAAATGTTCTCCATGAAAAACCAGCATCAAACTTGTGCTCTTTCCCTCTAGTATACATATAGAATTTTTATCATAGTAGTGGGCTGTATTGTGTGCTTCTAGGTAGTACAAATAAAAATGAGAATAAGGAAAAAGTAACAAGATGGAAAGGCACCTAAACAGCATCTCTGGCATCGTGAACCTGCATGGGGAAGATGGAAAAAAATTCAAATAGCAAACACAGCGTAATAAGTTCCTATTAGAAGCAAGGACAAGAAGGAACTGGCCAATGTCCAATTCTGAGTAGGCACCTAGAGACTTTTAATATATTGGTGAGAGCAGTGGGTGTTTTCCTGTATAAAATACTAGCATGGTGGTTCTAAAAATATCCTTAATGCAATTGAAGCAAACTTTTCTGTTATTCTATTATAATTAGATTATCTCTTCTGCTTATTTCTGATTGGTACTGTTTTCATTTTCTTTTTCCTTCATCTCCCTGCTGTCTTGGGGGCCCTTCAGTATATGCACAGGCTGTGATGCTCAGGGACACTGACAGGCTGCCTGGCTGACATTGCTTCTCTCCCCTGGAGCTCATCTTGCACAAGCCACACTGCTTAGAGTTGTGATCTAGAACATTCTCTGTGCTCAGGTGTAACTAAATTCACTCTGCATAGATGCCAGACACTGCTTAAAGACCCCCTATATTCCCAATTCTTCTCAATCATTTTCTGAAGCAGTGAAGCTTAAGGTAAAAGAATATGAAACCTTCAAACCTACAGAAAAAAAATCATTCATTATCCCATATATAAAGAAGTTCACCTCATCATACTCTGGTGCCATGAAATAGCAAACACAGCTAAAGGAATCCTTTTTTATTGCTATGCAAATTATGTGATGCTATGATATGTGGTGTGAGAAGCCCAGGGAGCTCACTTCAGGTTACTGTACTAAGTAACTTGAGACACATTTTAAGGTATATATGAGCGGTATTTTAGATGAACTAAAAGATAGATTGAATATCTAGCTAGCTATATATAAAGTGGTAGCACCACCAACCATAACTAGCAATAAGATGTGGCAGCTAACCCTTGCCCCTATCTCAGCACTGTTCATTCTAGAAGATGTGCGTCAGCTTGCAAAAAGACAAGTCCAATTGTGTCACCTCATTTTATAATTTTATTGTCAGTCTTCCTAGCCTAAAAGCTTGTAAGTAAGCTAATGGGAAAGCTACCAAAATGAGAAAACCACAAAAGGACTTCAAGAAAGAATACTTAGAAAAAATGAAGCCTCTACCTTGGAAAAGAGCAATCTCACAACAACATGTTAAAGATTGTTTTTCTTATACAGGTACTGAAGAAAAGCTGCTAGAGCAGTGGTGAGGAATCACTACCATGAATGGAACCTCCTCTACATGTGTTCTTTTCCCCCTTTTTCAATATTCTTCTTTTATTGGATATTTTCTTTATTTACATTTCAAATGCTATCCCCCTTCCCTGCTTCCCCCTGGAAGCCCCCATCCCATCCCTCCTCCCCCTGCTTCTATGAGAGTGTTCCTCCACCCACCCACTCCTGCCTCCCTGCCCTCTCATCCCCCTACACTGGGTCATCTAGCCTTCACAGGACCAAGGACCTCTCCTCCCCTTGATGCCTGACAAGGCTGTCCTCTACTGCATGTGGGGGTGGAGCCATGTGCACTCTTTGGTTGGTGGTTTAGTCCCTGGGAGCTCTGCGGGGGTCTTGTTGGATGATATTGTTGTTCTTCCTATGGGGATACAAACCCCTTCACCTCCTTCTGTCCTTTCTCTAACTCCTCCATTGGGGACCCTGTGTTCAGTCCAGTGACTGGCTTCGAGCATCCGTATGTGTTTGTCAGGCTCTGGCAGAACCTCTCATGAGACAGCTTTATCAGGCTCCTCTCAGCAAGCACTTGTTGGCATCTACAATAGTGTCTGGGTTTGGTGACTATATATGGGATGGATCCCCAGGTGGGGCATTCTCTGGATGACCTTTCCTTCAGTCTAGGTGCATTTTTATTGTAAAACTCAAAAGAGGCATGTCCTGATATTCTCCCACTCTATTGCTCTCTAGTTCCCTTTTTTCCTTTTCTGCTCTCTGCAGTTATTCCAAGATATGTACTTGCATCTTCAGATTTGGAGGTAAGAGTCTCCTATGAAAAAGAAAATATGGCATTTGTCTTTCTGGATCTGGGCTTTCTCTCTTGATATGATCTTTTCTAGTTCCACCTACTTACCTGCAAATTTCATGATTTTGATTTTCTTTACAGCTAAACTAGTGCATTACATTATCCATTTCTTGGCCGCAGGACATTAGGGTGTTTCCACATATAGCTACTGTAAATAGAACAATAGTGAACATGGCTGAGCAAGAGGAGCATCATGTCTAGCACATTGAGCATATTCCAAGAAATGGTGTAGCTGGGACATAAGGTAGATTTTAATTTAGCCACTTGAGAAGTCTCCATAATGATTTCCAGAGTGGCTACACCAGTTTGCAATCCTATCAATAGTAGATCAGGGTTCATTTTCCCCCATAATCCTTTCAGCATTTGTTATTGAAGTAAGATGAATTCTCAATGATATTTTGTTTTACATTTTCCTAATTTCTAGGGATGGTGAACATTTTTAAAGATATATTCTTAAAGATACATTGTATAAAGATATAATTTTTTTATTTATATGAATACACTGTAGCTCTCTTCAGACATACCAGAAGAGGGAGTCAGATCCCATTACAGATGGTTGTGAGCCACCATGTGATTTCTGGGAATTGAACTCAGGATCTCTGGGAGAGCAGTAAGTGCTCGTTAACTGTTGACCCATCTCTCCAGCCCGATGGTGAATATTTTGTAAATGTTTCTTAGCCATTATTTTACTTATTTTCAGAACTCTCTATGAAGGTCCCAGATCCATATATCAAATGGATCATTTATTTTTTGAGTCTGCTTTCCAAGTTCTTTTTATATTATGGATATTAATCTTCTGTCCAAAGTATTGTCTAGCAAAGATTCTCAAATCAAATAAAGTCTCAGATGATGAAAAGATCTCCCATGTTCATGGATTAGCAGGATCAATATAGTAAAAATGGCCATCTTGCCAAAAGCAATTTACAGATTAAATGCAATCCCCGTCAAAATCACAAATCAATTTTTTATAGATCTAGAAAGAGCAATTCTCAAATTCATCTGGAATAACCAAACAAAAAACAACAACAACAAAAAAAGAAACCTATTCTCCACAACAAAAGATCTTCTGGGGGAATCACTGTCCCTGACTTCAAGCTTTATTACAGAGCAGCAGTGATAAAAAGGTGGTATTGGTACACAGACAGGCAGGGAGATCAATTGAATAGAATTGAAGACGAGAAAATAACCCATACATGTACGGTCACTTGATATTTGACAAGGAGCTAAAAACAACCAGTGGAAAAAAGACAGCATTTTTAACAAATGGTGCTGGATCAACTGGAGGTCTGCATGCAGAAAAGTGCAAATCGACCCATTCTTTTCTCCTTGTACAAAGCTCAAGTCCAAGTGGATCAAGGATCTATACATAAAACCAGACACACTGAAGCTTATAGAGAGAGTGTGGATGAATCTTGAACACATGGGCACAAGGGAAATGTTCCTGAATAGAATACCAATGGCCTATGCTCTAAGAACAAGATTTGACAAATGTAACCTCATAAAACTGCAAAGCTTCTGTAAGGCAAAGGACATAGTCAATAGGACAAAACGGCAACCAACAAATTGGGAAAAGATCTTTACTAACCCTATATCTGATAGAGGGCTAATAGCCAATGTATACAAAGAACTCAAGAAGTTAGTCTCTAGAGAGTCAAATAACTCTACTAAAAATGGGGTACAGAGCTAAACAGGGAATTCTCAACTGAAGAAACACGAATGGCTCTAAAGCACCTAAAGAAATGTTCAGCATCCTTAGTTATCAGGGAAATGCAAATCAAAACAACACTGAGATTCCACCTTACACTGATCAGAATGGCTAAGATGAAAAACTCAGGTGACAGCAGATGCTGGAGAAGATGTGAGGAAAAAGAAACACTTCTCCATTGTTGGTGAGATTGCAGGCTAATAAAATCACTCTGGAAATCAATTTGGCAGTTTCTCAGAAAATTAGCCATAGTGTTCCCTGTGGACCCAGCTATACCACTCCTGGACATATACCCAGAAGATGCTCCTACATATAATAAGGACACATGCTCCACTATGTTCATAGCTGCCTTATTTATAATAGCCAGAAGATGGAAGGAACCCAGATGTCCCTCAACAGAGGAATGAATACAGAATCTATGGTACATATACACAATGGAGTACTATTCAGCTATTAAAAATAATGAATACATGAAATTCTTAGGCAAATGTATGGAACTAGAAAGTGTCATCCTGAGTGAGGTAACCCAGTCACAAAAGAACGCACATGGTTTGCACTCACTAATAAGCGGATGTTAGCCCAAAAGCTCAAAATAAACAAGTTACAAGCCCAAGTCACCAAGCCCAAGAAGGAGGACTTAAGTGAGGGTGCTTTGGTTCCTCTAAGAAAGGAAACAAAATAGTCACAGGAGCAATAAAGGAGACAATGTGTGGAGCAGAGACTGAAGTACAGGCCACCCAGAGACTGCCCTACCTGGGGATTCATCTTATAAACAGTCAACAAATCCTGACACTACTATGGACGACAAGAAGTGTATACCAAAAGGAGTATGCCATGGTTGTCTCTGGAGGGGCCCTGCCAGAGTCTTACAAATACAGAGGCATATGCTAGCAACCAACTATTGGACTGGGCATGGGGTCCCCAGTGGAGGAGCTGGAGGGTGGTCCGGAGGAGCTGAAGGGGTTTACAGCCCCATGGGAATAACACTGATTTCAGCCACCCAGACACCCAAAGACTCCCAGGGACTGAACCATAAACCAAGGGGTACACATGGTTCCAGCCAAAAAATGTGGCAGAGGAAGGCCTTGTTGGGCATCAGTGGGAGGAGTGGTCCTTGGTCAGGTAAAGGCTCAACAGAGGCTCCAACAAAAGGAAGCCGAGGAGGGGGAGGTGGGAGTATGCTGGGTGGAGGGGCATATAGGTAGAGGCAGGGGGAGGGCAGAGGGGTTGGGGGCTCTTTGGGGAGGGGGAATTGGGAAAGGTTTTACCACTGGCAATGTAAAGGAAGTCAACATTCAATAAAAAAGAAGAAAAAAAGAAAGGAATGATGAAAAGAACTGTGAAACACAGGTAAGCTCTCTGAGATCCCTAAGGACACAGTTCCACTAGTATTTCTAACAAAATATTGAAACAAAGCAGATAGTGAACATTTTTTGTCTCCTTTCTGATTTCAGTGGGATTGCTTCAAATCTTTTCCCATTTCAAATGTTGTTGGTTGTGGGTTTCTTATATATAACTTTTAATATGCTGAGGTATTGTCTCTCTAGCCCTATATTTTCTAGGACTTTTATCATATTGGATTTTGTCAAAATGATGTCTGCTTGCCTCCTGGTCCAGTTTGATTGGAATACTTTTTATCATCATCATCATCATCATCATCATCATTACCATCAATCATCATCATCATCATCATCATCATCATCATCATCATCATCATCACCATCTTACTCAGAATTGGTGAGTATCCTTAAACTTAAGATGGTTTTCTTGTAGATAATTCAGATAGAGAATAGAATTTTGTTTCTTGATCTATTCAGTCAGCCTGTGTCTTTTGATTGGAGAATTTAAGCCATTGATGTTTAAAGTTATCATTGAAATGTGTGTGTTAATTGTCATTGTGTTGATTTTTAATGTTTGCATTCTCAGTGGCACTTTGTTTTAATAATTATGAGTTCATACTTCTTTCCACAGTTTCTACTATACTAATATCATTCTTCCACCTGAAAGATTGTTTTCTGTATTTTCTTAGGTTTGGTGTGTTGGATATAGCATTTCCTTCTTTTTTCGAGACAGGGTTTCTCTATGTAGCCCTGGCTGTCCTGGAACTCACTCTGAAGACCAGGCTGGCCTCGAACTCAGAAATCCGCCTGCCTCTGCCTCCCAAGGGCTGGGATTAAAGGCATGTGCCACCACCGCCCAGCGGATATAGCATTTCTAGGCTTTTCATTTCATGGAAGTTTTTTCCCTTCAATTTTGGTGTCCATTTTTTCTGGGTATGTTGGTCTATGCTAGCCATTATAGACTCTTATTACTTGGAATGCACTTTCCAGTCTCTTCTGGCTTTCAAAGTTTCCACTGAGAAATCAGCTAATATTATGATGGGCTTTCCTTCACATATGTGACTTGAATTTTTCTCTTTCAACTTTCAATATACTGTCTTTGCTGTGTATACTTAGTGTTTTAATAATGCAATGTCTATTTGGTGTTCTGTGTGCTTCTTGTATCTATATAGGTGTGCCTTTCTTCAGTTTCAGGAAGTTTTCTGTTTTCGTTATTTTTTTTAAATATTCTTTTCTTATCTGTTTTACATGCTCTGCTTTCTCTGGCTTATTCTACTTTTCTTCAATCTTCTCTTTGGCTCATTCTACTTTTAAAGCTTTCCTATGAGTCTCTTGTAGATTTATTGAATTTTTCTATTCTACCTTAATTTCAGTTTGAATCCTCTTCAATGTTTCTATCTCTTCATCAAATTCCATGTTTTAGGTCCTAGATTGTCTTCATCATTTCTACCAGCCTAATATGTGTGTTTTCTTGGGCTTCATGTAGTCTTTTATTTTGCTAAGGTTCTTTATCCTTAATTTTGTGGAGCTGTTTCTTTGAGCCTTTCTAAAACTTTTGAGTCCTTTGATGAAGTTTTCATAATTACTTTAAATTCTTTCTCCTGGTATATTAACATTGGCATGCATTTCTATAGGACTGGTAGATTTTTTGGAGCAAAGAGTTGGCCTTTCAAATTGTTGGCATTTTTGTGATGAGATTTGGGTATGTGGATTTCTTTTATTAGCACTGTGCATGTCATAGGCAAAAGAGGTCGGAGTAGAGGAGAGGACTTGTGGGCTGTTTGGGTCTAGAAGTTGGAAATGGCATGGCTGTAATGAAGTCAGGTGGACGGAAAGCTAGGGTACAGGATGTGCCTCCTGATCCAATCCTGAAGTGTGGATTTGACTGGATAGAAAGATTGGAGGTGTCATGGGAAGAGTCTGCAGGTTGGGAAATATTTTGGGAGGGTCCCAGAAGAATTTTAGAAATAAGTTCTCACAGAGGCAAGGCAGTCCATAGTAAACCTAAGAACTAGATGTGGGACCCGGGCTAGATCTAGCAGACTGGGGAGGGTTTGTGGGTTAGGAGGGTCAGGGAAACTCACTGAGCAAAACCTTGGATAAGGATGTGGGAGAAATAGCTGAATGGAGAGGTTAGGTGTGGCACTGAAGTGACCTGTTGGTGCTGGCAGGTAGAGTGTTTCCTGCCAGAAGCATTGAGGTTGGCTAAGGTAGAATCTATGTGGCTACACAAAATGGGGGCTTTGGATATGTGACTCATGTTAAGTTTGGTGAATTGGGGAGAAGGCATGGGTGGGAGGTCAGGGAGACCTGGAAATGGAAAGGCCAGTGGGTAGAGAAGTAGAATTTCAATTACCCAGTGAACCTGCCTAAGAATGAGTTCTGAACAAGGGTTTGCAACTAGCCAATTGACATTGAAGTTTGTAAAAGCCCAAGATTGGTATAGTGATGACAGTTACAATTTCAGCACTTGGAAGACAGAGGCAGGTGGGTCTCTATGAATTCAAGGACAGCCTGATGCACAGAGGGAGTTCTTGCTAGCCAAGGCTGCACAGAGACCCTATCTTAAAAAAATATTGTCAAAACATGAGTTAGACAATTTCCTGAAGAAGCAATATGCTCACATCTCCTTGGTAACTACCAATTGCCATTTGCCATGGTCCCAATGCAGGAGACAAGTTCACTTTCTCTCAGAAGATGCTCATGGACGTAACTCGAGTTGCCATAGGAAATGTCTTTTTATAATTAAAGGAAAGAGACTATATTCAAGGATGGCATCATTTTGCAAATGTCAAAGGAAAAATGAAATGCAAAATATATTTACCTTCCTAAGTAATTTTATGTGACAAAATTCTGAGCATGCTATCTGAAAATCTATTTTTGATACCTTCTAAGATTCTACAGTAGGCAGTTGCATGGCCTCTCTTCCCCTTTCTGGTCTCCCACGTGGTGGGGGGAGGACTTATGGGACACATGGTGAGGGGGGAACTGGGACAGGGGAAAGCCTTTGGAATGTAAGCAAAGAATATAGAAAATAAAATTAAAAAATAAGCATAAAAAAAAGAAAAAAAAGAAGCGTGGTTAAAGAAAACAAGGTGTCCTGGTAAGATCAGTGCTTTCCTGCTTTTACAATAGAAAACATTGCATGTTAGAAAGTTCCTCCTTCTAGAAACTTCTCAGTCCTATCTTAAGAGGGATAGTTGATCCTTACTTGACTGCATAGCAGAGCCATTGGGAGAGCTTTGAAAAAGTCAGAACCATAGGAAACACTCCAGATCAACTGCATCAAAAATGCTTTGGATGGCACTCAGGTGATTGATGTGCAGCCCAGGTACCAAAACAGAAGCTAAGAGCTCATACAAACTTGCAGAGCTGAAGCCAGAGTCTCCAAAGATCAAATGCCTAGATAGGCATATATGTCTGAAAAGTCACTTTCCAATCCTGACCTTGTTTTCTTATAGTACCTGGGACAGGGACACTCCAAGTGGCCATTTGGAATTTCTCATCACAAATACTTGTCATCATATATGAGTTTCTAATTTGATCCTCTGCCATGGAGCCCATATCCAGGTGACACAGGGAGATAGCTGACCACCCAGGTGTGCAGAGATGCCAGAGAGTACAAGTAGGATCACCCCTATTGCTCAGAGGAACCTGTCAAGAACCTTCAGGTGGGAGCCTTCCGGTTTCTGTCTCCAGCTGGGGACCATCCTCTGCCACAGAGCAGCATATCCAGGTGGCACAGGGAGATAGCTAACCACCCAGGAGTGTGGAGAGGACTGAGAGCACAAGAACATTACCATCCGAAACCAAGGCAACACGATACCATCTGAACCCAGTTCTCCCACAACAGCAAGTCCTGGATATCCCAACTACCCAGCAAAGCAAGATCTAGGTTTAAAATCACATCTCATAATGCTGATAGAGGACTTCAAAAAGGACATAAATTACTCCCTTAAAGAAATAGAAGAAAGCAAGGGTTTACATCTTAAAGGCCCAGCAAATATCTTCAATAAAATTATAGATGAAAACTTGCCTAACCAAAAAAAAAAAAAAAGTGATGCCAATGAATGTACAAGAAGCCTACAGAACTCCAAACAGATTGGACCAGAACAGAAATACCTCCCGTCACATAATAATCAAAACCCAAAATGTACTAAATAAAGAAAGAATATTAAAGGCAGTAAGGGAAAAAAGGTCAAGCAGCATATAAAGGAAGACCTATCAGAATTACACCAGATTTCTCACCAGAGACTGTGAAAGCTAGAGGATCCTGGGCAGATCTCATACAGAACATAAGAGAACACAAATACAGATTACTATATCCAGCAGAACCCTGAATTACCATAGATGGAGAAATCAAGATATTCCATGGTAAAACCAAATTTACACAATCCTTTTCAACAAATCTAGCCCTACAAAGGATAATAGATGGAGAACTCCAACACAAGGAAGCAAACTACACCCTAGAAAAAGCAAGAAAGTAATCTTCTTTCAACAAACCCAAATGAAGATAACCACACAAACATAAAAATAACAAAAAAAGCCAAGAAGCAACAATCACTATTCCTCAGTATTTCTTAACATCAATGGTCTCAATTGCCCAATAAAAAGACATAGACTAAAAGACTGGATATGTAAACAGGACCCAGCATTTTTCTGCATACTGGAAACAAACCTCAGTGTCAAAGACAAACACTACCTCAGAGTAAAAGGATGGAAAACAGTTTTCCAAATAAATGGTCCCAGTAAACAAACTGGAGTAGCCATTCTAATATCAGATAAAATTGACTTTCAACCAAAAGTCATCAAAAAAGGCACAGAAGGACACTTCATACTCATCAAAGGAAAAATCTACCAAGAAAACTCTCAATTCTGAACATCTATACTCCAAATGTAAGGGCGCCCACATTTGTAAAAGAAATTTAATAAAGCTCAAAGCACACATTGTACTTCACACAATAATTGTGGGTTACTTCAACACCTTACTCTCATCAATGGACAGATCAGGGAAACTCAATCTAAACAGAGACCAGAGACACAGTGCAACTAACAGAAGTTATGGACCAAATGGATTTAATATATATATATATATATATATATATATATATATATATATATATAACATTTCATCCCTTCTCAGCACCTCATGGAACCTTCTGCAACACTAACCATATAATTGGTCACAAAACAGACCTCAACAGATATAAGAAGATGGAAATAATCCCATGCCTCCTATCAGATCACTATGGATTAAGGCTGGTCATCAATAGCAACAAAAACAACAGAAAGCCCACATACACATGGAAGCTGAACAACACACTACTCAACGATAACTTGGTCAAGAAAGAAATAAAGAAAGAAATTAAAGACTTTTTTTTATAATTTAATGAAAATGAAGGTACAACATACCCAAACTTATGGGGCACAATGAAAGCAGTGATAAGAGGAAAACTCATAGCTCTGAGTGCCTCCAAAAAGAAACTGGAGAGAGTATCCATACTTTGTTCTTCCTTCTTGGGCATCGTTTGATATGTGAATGGTGTCTTCCAAGCTTCTGGGCTAATATCCACTTATCAGTGAGTGCATACCATGTGTGGCCCAAGAAGGAAGAACAAAGTTTGGATACTCTGTTCCTTCTTAGAAGAGGGAACAAAATACCCACAGAAGGAAATACAGAGACAAAGTGTGGAGCAGAGACTGAGGGAAAGACCATCCAGGGACTACCCCACCTAGTGGTCCATTCCATTTACAGTTACAAAACCCAGACAATATAATTGATGTCCACAAGGACTTGCTGACTGGAGCCTGATATAGCTGTCACCTGGGAGGCTCTGCTAGTATATGACAAATACAGAGGTGGACACTCTCAGCCAGCCATTGAACTGAGCACAGGGTCCCAATGGGAGAGCTAGAGAAAGGACCCAAAGAGCTTAAGGGGTTTGCAGCGCCATAGGAGGAACAATGATATGAGCCACCCAGTACTCCCAGAGCTCCCAGGGACAAAAACATCAACCAGATACTACATATGGTGTTACCTATGGCTCCAGTGACTAGACAAGGCTGTTCACTCCCTACCTGTTCAATAGAGTGCTCGAAGTCCTAGCCAGAGCAATTAGACAACAAAAGGAGGTCAAAGGAATTCAAATTGGAAAGGAAGAAGTCAAAGTATCACTATTTGCAGATGATAGGATACTATACTTAAGTGACCCCAGAAATTCCACCAGAGAACTCCTAAAGCTGATAAACAACTTCTGCAAAATAGTTGGATATAAAATTAACTCAAACAAATCTGTTGCCTTTCTATACTCGAAGGAAAAACAGGCTGAGAAGGAAATTAGGGAAATGACACCCTTCACAATAGCCACAAACAATATAAAATATCTTGGTGTGACTCTAACCAAACAAGGGAAAGAGCTGTATGACAAGATCAAGTCTCTGAAGAAAGAAATCAACGAAGACCTCAGAAGATGGAAAGATCTCCCATGCTCATGGATTGGCAGGATAGTAAAAATGACCATTTTCCCAAAAGCAGTCTGCAGATTCAATGCAATCCCCATCAAAATTACAAATCAATTCTTGGTAGAGGTAGAAAGAGCAATTCTCAAATTCATCTGGAATAACAAAAAACCCAGGACAGCTACAACTATTATCAAGAATAAAAGAATTTCTGGGGGAATCACCATCCCTCACCTCAAGCTGTATTACAGAGCAATAATGATTAAAAACTGCATGGTAGTGCTACAGTGACAGGTAGGTAGATCAATGGAAAGAATTGGAAGACCCAGAAATGAACCCACATACCTATGGTCATTTGTTCATTGACAAAGAAGTTAAAACCTTCCAGTGGAAAAAAGAGAGCATTTTCAACAAATAGTGCTGGTTCAATTGGCAATTAGCATGCAGAAGAATGCAAATCGATCTTTCTTTCTTTATTGGATATATTCTATATTTACATTTCATTTCCCTTTTTCTGGTTCCCTGCCCCCCAAAGGTCCCACATGCCCTTTTCCCTCCCCAAGTTCCCCCATCCACCCTTTCCCACTTCCCTGTTCTGGTATTACCTTACACTGATGCTTTGAGCCTTTCCAGAACCAGGGTCCACTCCTTCCTTCTTGTTGGACATCATTTGGTATGTGGATTGTGTCTTTGGTGTCCCAAGATTCTAGGCAAATCGATCTTTCTTATCTCCTTTTACAAAGCTTAAGTCCAAGTGGATCAAGTACTGCCACATAAAGCCAGACATACTGAAATTAATAGAAAAAAAAGCCAGATGCATAGGCAGCAGAGGATGGCCTTGTTAGACACCAAAGGGAGGACAGGCACTTGGTCCTGGAAAGGCTCAATGGAGCAGTGTAGAGGAATACCAAGACAGGCAAGCAGGAGAGGGTTGATTGGGGAGCAGGGGGACAGGAGATGTCTAATGGGATTTTCGTGGGGGGAAACCAGGAAATGGGATGATGTTTGAAATTTAAATAAAGAATATATCTAATAAAACAAAAAACAAAAGAAATTGGGGGAAGGCCTCAAGCACATGGTCAAAGGGGACATTTTCCTGAACAGAACACCAATAGTTTTTGTTGTTGTTGTTGTTGTTGTTGTTGTTTTTTGTTTTTTGTTTTTCGAGACAGGGTTTCTCTGTGTAGCACTGGCTGTCCTGGAACTCACTCTGTAGACCAGGCTGGCCTCAAACTCAGAAATTCACCTGCCTCTGCCTCCCAAGTGCTGCGATTAAAGGCGTGCGCCACCACCGCCCAGAACACCAGTAGTTTATGCTCTAAGATCAAGAATTGAAAAATGGGACCTCATAAAATTACAGTTTCTGTAAGGCAAAAACAATAGAAAACACACATACACATGGACTTTGAACAATGCTCTTCTCTATGATATCTTGGTCAAGGTAGAAATAAAAAAAGAAATCGAAGACTTTTTAGAATTTAATGAAAATCAAGACACATCATACCAAAACTTATGGGACAAAATGAAAGCAATGCTACGAAGAAAACTCATAGCTCTGAGTGCCTCCAAAAAAAAAAAAATGGAGAGAGCCTACACTAACAGCTTGACAATGCACCTGAAAGCTCTAGAACAAATAAAAACAAATACACCCAAGAGGAGTAGATGGCAGGAAATAATCAAACTCAGGGCTGAAATCAACCAAATAGAAACAAAAAGAACTATACAAAGAATCAACAAAACCAGGAGCTGGTTCTTTGAGAACATCAACAAGATAGATAAACCCTTAGCCAGACTAACCAGATGGCACAGAGGCACTACCCAAATTAATAAAATCAGAAATGAAAGGGAGAGATAACAACAGAAACTGTGGAAATTAAAAAAAATCATCAGATCCTACTACAAGAGCTCATACTCAACAAAGTTTGAAAATCTGGACAAAATGGATGACTTTCTAGATACATACCAGGTGCTAACATTAAAACAGGATCAGATAAACCATCTAAATGGTCCCATAAGTCCTGAGGAAATAGAAAGTTATTAATAGACTCCCATAAAAAAAAAGCCCAGGACCAGATGGGTTTAGTAGGAAATTCTATCAGATATTCAAAGAAGAGTTAATACCGATACTCTTCAAATTATTCCATGAAATAGAAACTCAAGGAACACTACCCAACTCATTCTATGAAGCCACAATAATGCTTCATAGTGTTTGCATGCATGAGAGTTGCCTTGTTCATGGGGTCTGTTCACAGCAATGGAATCCCTAACCAAGACAGTTAGAGAAGCTGTTGGTTTTTTTTTTTTCAGTTACCAACCATCAACACAGAGAGATGCATAACTCATCAAAGTGCTGCGAATGAGAGCAAATGTATTAACTCACCACTACCAAGGCTCAGGGACCATTTTGGGAAAGGAGGCAGAAAGAATGTGAGAGCCAGAGGATGGGGAGGAGCACAGTGAGATACTGTCTTCTTGTCATGACAGGACATGACATGGCCCTCACCTCATGAACTCAGCAGCCATGGTTACTTGCTAAAGACAAAAGATCAAGGCGCTAAAATCCCTGCCTGGATGTGGGTGATGATCTCCAGGCCCCACCTCTTCCTGGGGAGATATTGGAAGGTGATAGTTGCTGGCGAAGGGAGAACATACCTTTTGAGGGTGTGGTCACTAGTAAATTTTCTGTGCTCTAGTTGCTGACCCACTTCCCTGCTTGTATGGCCAGCATGAACTGGACTTGGTAGGGTATCAGCAAAGTGGGATGGAGTTGAGAAGAGGTGTTTTATAAGGGTATCAGAGGAGCTGGAAAAGCCAGAGGAGTAAAAATGAGAGTAAATTCTGCTTTATTGTATACATGAATGAAATTCTCAAAAATAAAAAATAGAGAAATGACCTAGGGGAAAAAGAGGGGGGAAAAAGTTTCTAATTCTGTGACAATGGCTTGAAGACTGTTTCTGCCATATAAAATGTCCTTAAACAGGTCAAGGCAACTCACGTGCTCTTTTCTAAAGCAATCAGAGGCATTGATTCATGGTATAGCACTGGGTCCCTCTGGGTAGTTCTGATCAATCAAGCCATAATTACTAATTAGCTACTATATATAAGTATTTCTCCAAGTATAGAACAAGAAATGGATAAAAGATTAAGATTCGTGAAAACAAATCGTTAATAGAGGGTACATTTAGTAAAAGGAGTATGAATGACATAGAAGGGAAAATACAGAAAGCCTTAGCTGAACAGGTGATTGTAGCACAAGTGGCCATATATCAAGTATGAATGAATGAATGAATGAATGAGTATGTCTAAGTGCTTTTAAATTTTTATGAAAAGCAACTTTGAAGTCAGATTTGACCTGTGGACTGTCATTTTCTAACACCTCTATTTTGCTAATATTTTTTCCACAATGCTTTGTCCTTTGTATTCAATGGTGGTAAAGGTAGCCAGGCATTTAGAAAATCAGAACTTTAGGAAATGAAAACTTTGAAGATTAATTTTAAATATCAAAACAAACAGAAACCATAGATCGGTTTTTCTTTAGATAATTTGTCCATTTTCTTGCCTCTAGCTCCTTGTTATAAAACTTGGTTTTAGTTTATTTGAACTGATGGAATAACCTAGATTGTGTTGAGTAAATTGATAGAAGTTACATAATTTATTCTTGTCTCTCAGCATTTGGGACTAATCAGGCTATGGTACAATGTTTCAAATAATACCTTGGCAGCAGACACTACTGTAAATATATAGTGAATTCCTATCCATTAATTCACAAGTTTAAAAGAGGAATTTCCTTAGAAGTCACCATCTATACTCTACATTGTGACAAAGCTTATCATTTATGTAGTCCCTAAGTAAAATATTACTAGTATACATGTGTGCAGATATTTTTATGAGAGAACACCATATCTTCAGACTTAGCATTTAATTTCCCACACATTTATTAGATTTATAAATCTTCATGGATTATAAGGTACAGTGATAATATATGATTCCTAAGTCTTTTAGTAGACACAAGCTCTGTCACACATAGAGAGAAGTCATAATAGTAATGTTAATAGGAACTTTAATGTAAATGGCATACTTAGGCATTGAAAAAATTAAAAAGAAATATCAGGACATTGTGACGGTAACAACTGAAGGAGGCACTATTATATTTGTAGTTGAATACCTCTCAAAGATATTAAAATTGTTAAAATGTAGATGTGTGAAGAAGGGGCTCCATTACTTGGTTTGTGCTGCTATCTCTAAACTTATAAGGACTATGGGGCAGGATCTAGACTTTGTAGACCTTTCCTACTGAATGATTTCTCTCTCTCTCTCTCTCTCTCTCTCTCTCTCTCTCTCTCTCTCTCTCTCTCTCTGTTTTTCTCTCTCTCCCTTTTTCTGGTGCGTGCTCGTGTGTATGCATTCTCTGAGACAGAATTTCTCACTAAATCTAAAGCATGACATTTAGGCTGGGCTGAGTGTCTAGTGAGCTGCCAGGATCCACCTGTCTGAATTCACAGTGGTTACAGGCACAAGTGGCCACAACTCACATTTAAAAAATGTATGTGGGATTTGGAGATTTGAAGCCAGGTACTTATGTTGACACATTGAGCGCTCTTACCCACTGAGTCATCTTTCCAGCCCAGTTATAGTATTTTCAAGGGTATCCTGCGAGCTGGTTCTGAGAGTGCCAGCAAAAATTTCAAATGGAATCAGTTGCTAGTGGAATGGATTGTGATTGTTAGGGTGAAGTTTGAACCAAGTAAAAACAAACCAATTCTTTTTTTCTGGTATCTTGCACTGTTCTTTTAGAGCAGTTGGCAAACAAGAAACATGATTTACAAAGTCTTACCTAGACTCAGCAAAAGGAAACTTAGAAGAGTGGTTTTGAAGCCAAGAGTTAAAGCTAAACTACTGTCAAATAATTCAAGAGCATAGTCTTGAAAAGTTGTATGTAAATAAAAATTTGTCAAACTGAATAAAACATTTCATCTCTTTTGCAGACTTATTTCAAGAGATGCTTTGGAATTCTAGAAAGACTACAAACCATGGATTATTGAACACTTTAATTTTTCAAACCAGAGGTTGGCTTTTTTCCCCACCCAAACAGCGTGATAGTAAATATTCATAGGTTTGTGGCCCAAATGGCCTTTGTTACACTACTCTGCCACTCCTTCACTCTGCATCTATCCCACCTACTTACCTTTACCACTGTCGCTTGAAAGCAGCAGTAGACAATATTATCGTCCTGGCTGTCTTACAGCAGGGATTTATTTATAAAAGCAGCTGGCAGGATGGTTGAGCACAGAGGCCATAGTTTGCCAGCTCTTGCTCTAGAGTATAGTAATTCTCAAGCCTGTGTGCACATTTAGATGAGCCCTGAAAAAGCCCAGTTCCTGCTTCCAGGATTGATATTAATTTGGTTTGCAATGAAGCCTGGGTAGTAGTGCGTTTTAAAGGCTCCCCCAAGTGATTTGATGCTGATAACCACTGCTTTACATTCCCTCTTAATTCCTTAATCAAGTGATCAGTCATCAGTGACTCGTAAATGCCCTAAGCGAATGCATTATTTGGAAGAGCCCAGAAGTGAATTATGTCATGGTAATATTTTTGGAAGCCAGAAGCATCGTCTCCTCATTTATTTTTCATAAGTTCAGATTTTCATATATCAATTTTTAAAAAGTAGCAAGCAAGTGCACATGTGCAAATAAGACCCTTATGCATATGTTAGCTTAGTGTAATGTGTCTATAACAAGACAGTGGTGTTTTATTCATTTCTGTGTCCAGGATGCAGGGATGGTCGACATATATTTGAAAAGAGTAAATGAACAGTGAATAAAGAAAGGAAAGAGAGAATTACATAGAAATGTTAGCTAGTATTCTGTTGACATTATTCCATGTTTCAAATGGCTGCTACTGTATTGGCTACCACTGATAATTTTCATAGATCTAATAAATGTTTCATTATATTCACAGATTAATTTATTTGGGAATATTGATGAGAGCAAGTTATATGATACCTTTAATGCAGGCCAATGGCCATTTCATTTTCTTGGGCCATGTTTATGAAATTCTCTCCCTCTCTTTTTTTTCAAAGTCATACATGTGGAGTTTTCAAAAAAAACCCAATGGTATATTTTTGTGGCTCCATGGTTTCCATGGCAACTGTGATTATAGCATCACTGGTGTTATCAGTAGGGAAATGGGGAGATATAAATACTACAGATGATAATGATGTTTCCGTTTGTCTTATTAGATGGCTCCAGGCACTGAGAATGATGGCTTGGGTATGTTGGAGACTAGCAGCTGTGACTGTAGTGTGGATTACACCTGGATTTCATTATCAAGAAATTTGCTCTGCCAAGGCTTTACAAACCATAGTGCCTCTATTAGCCTTATTGGATATTTTAACTAAAACAAACTTGCCTTTTTAAGAAACCTGCAACTCTAATTTCAAATAACAAGAGTTTAAAAATATTTTTTGAAATATTTAAGATATTTTAAGATTGGAATAAAAAATAAGGGGAAAGAAACCACTGCAGGTTGATGATGTATTTTACCCATTACAATGATTCTAAATGTTTCATCTGACCACAGAACAGCTGATGAATAATGCAAGTTTCTGTGACAATTGCATGCTACATGAATGTACAGTTACACTTACCGTTACCACATGCAGGCAGCTGCATCCCAGTCTGCAGCCTTTGCCTACCTTCTTAGTACCTTTTGCACCACAAAGAACAGAAGGCATCGCAGGCAACTGCCTTTCTCAATCAATTTCATTATGTTGTAATTTCCTAACCCTTGTCTGATGTATCCAAGGGTATAATAAAAACAAATTGACTTACATAAATTTATATAAATATGATTTGGTTCAAATAATTCAGATATTTGTAAACAATATACGATTTTTAAGTCTCTTTAAGCCACATTATTTGCTAAGGGTAAGTTCTCCTAAAGTTTCTTGTGATTGAGATTAAATAATTCAGTTTGGAACAATGACATATTGTTTGAAGCTATTTAAACTGTTCTTAAATTATGCTATTAAAGGTATCCACATATTTACCTAGTTTCCCAGTCTTCTGTTTCCACATCCTTGTAGGACATGTGCTTTAAATGACACAGTCACAAGATGGTGGACTCTCTATCACCTTACTCCTGAAAGACACTGTGGAGATGATCCTCAGTGTCTATGCAAGATTTTAATGTTTATTTATTCTATTTTAATGTATATAAGTACATGTATGTATGGATACCTCATGTCCATGTGCATGCCTAGTGCCCGCAGTGGCAGAAGAGAGCTTTACATATCTTATAGCTGGAATCGTAGAGTGCTAGGAAATAAACCTCAGGCACCTATAAGAATATCCAGTTCTTTTAATTACTGAGCCATCTCTGCAGCTCCCTATGTGAGAGTTTTAACAGAAGTGAGATACAAAATTTCATTAAACCATTGGATTTTTTTTTGGTTCCCATACAATAGCCTGTCCAAACAATCAATACTTGTCATCTTTATTAGCTCCTTATACATTGCTCCAAGATGTAATTAATAAAAACAATATAGAGGTCTATCTAGAACTTATTGAATATAAATCACCACAATCTTTTTTCCATCACACAAATGAATGATAATAAACTATGAAATATTAATTCATTTTAGTTTGTTGTATTTATAATATATCTACAGGAAATAAATAATTGACCTATTTTATCCTACATAGTAAATAATTCTAAACACAAATCAGCACAGAAGAAAGCTGTTCCATGTCCATGTCTACATTGTCCATAATGTATTCAGGTTCTGGAAGAGAAGTTGTTCTAATATTAGTTATATCCCTCTTGGGACATTTTCTTTTTTTATTAGATATCTGCTTTATTTACATTTCATATGTTAACCCCTTTCATGTTGCCCCACCTAAAACTCCTTATCCCATCCCCCCTCTCCCAGCTCAACCCCCAATTTCCTGACTCGCATTCCCCTATTCTGGGGAATTGAGCCTTCACAAGACCAATGACCTCTCCTCTCATTGATGTCTAACAAGGCCATTCTCTGCTAAATATGTAGCTGGACCCATGGGTCCCTCCATGTGTACTCTTTTGTTGGTGGTTTAGTCCCTGGGAGCTCTGGGGGTACTGGTTGGTACATATTATTGTTTCTCCTGTGGGGCTGCAAACCTCTTCAGCTCCTTGGGTCCTTTCTCTAGCTGCTCCATTGGGGACCCTATGCTCAGTCTATTGGTTGCTGTGAGCCATGGGTATTTTGATCCACTTTCCTATAAGGATCAAAGTATCCATATTTTGGTCTTCCTTCATCTTGAGCTTCATGTGATCTGTGAGTTGTATCTTGGGTATTACAACCTTTTGGGCTAATATCCACTTATCAGCAATTGTGAACCATGTGTGTTCTGACATTTTCATACTTAGTTTCTATTACACAATCTTTATTTGCTTTTCCACTAACCTAAACAGCTGCTAATCTAAACTTGTTTTTCTTCTTTTTTTCTTACCTTTCTCGGTTCTGAGGTCTGACTATTTCAAGCTTCTGTATTTGTATCTGTTTTGTTTTTGTTTTTTTTTCTACATAAGATCCTAAATTTACCTAATTTATTTTCATGGATATATATAATATAATCTCAACCATATACATCAAGTACTTTAAATTCACAATGAACTCCAAATTTGTATCTATCTCTTGAGTTCTGTTGATTTTTGCATATCAGAGGTCTGCCTATCAGCTATAGCATAAGGACAATTAAATTTATGATCTTTCTCCTAGAAAAATTGTTTTACTCTAATCTTTCTTGTTATGGTAATATACAATTCTATTTACCAATTACTCAGGCTAAGATTCTTGAAGACCTCTTCAGTGCATCTCTCTTATATCACACATTCAATCTGTCAGCAAATTCTGAAGCCAACTACTTACTTCATTACTGCTTTCACAACATTCCCTGTTTGGATTATTGCCTTCCGACTGCACTGCCAAAGTGTACTTTCAACATTTGAGGCCAGAGTAATCTTGTTAAAATGTTTGTCAGGTCATGTTACTTCTCTGTTGAAAATCTTCCACTGGACTCTTATCACACCATACTAAAGCCTAAGTTCTTATAATGGTGTACAAAGCCCCATAAGATGAATCCTTTATTAGCCTTTCTCACCTATAGAGAGCTCTTTCACTGGACTCAAGTCCAGTCACATTGGCCTCCTTCCTATTCTTTGAACAATCTAGGCATCCTCCCAACTCAGGACCTCAAGAGGAGAAGCCTGCCTGTTCCCTTTGCCTGGAGCATTTTTGCTCCTAGATATCCATATGCTTTCTCCCTCATTTATTTCAGGTGTTGGCTTAATCATCATTTTTTTTTTGATAGTGAGATCTTTCTTAACAACTCACCCCCTCCAATCCCAATAGCCTCCTCAGCTTTTTGTTCATTTTTAAATGTTTATTTCATTATTCACTACCTGGCACCTGCAACCACGTGATTACTCTTTCTTCTACTAAACCATACATATTGTGATTATTGAAATTTTTGTCTTCTTATTTCCTGCTACATCACCAGACTCTGTAACAGTTCTTGGTGCAAAGCAAGTGATTCATAATTATGAATGAGCAAAGAATGAAAGAAACTGAAGTAATTAATTTACCAATGGGATTTATATTGATTCTGAGACATTTTAGACAGATGTTTAAAATATTCATTCAAAGCATTCTAATCAAATCTTGCTATTACCTAACAACCTATATGCTAAGGTTAGTAACTGTCATTATGTTTGAGTGCTTTCTATATGACCTGGTGACATTTATAGCCATAAATGTTTCTCACTTACTGAAGATGAATAATGCTATTTATAAAGTTTAATATGATTATAATATCAAATTTTTACTCAGAAAATAGAAATGCTAGGTAATAAAGAAAAAACAGGAAATTGATCACACTGCTATGGGAGGGTATAGCAGATGTTGGCAAGGATATGGAGAAAGAGGAACACTCTTCCACTGCTGGTGGGATTGCAAACTGGTACAAACACTCTGGAAATCAGTCTGGTGGTTCCTCAGAAAACTGGGCATGACACTTCTGGAGGACAATGCTATACCGCTCCTGGGCATATACCCAGAGGATTCCCTGGCATGCAATAAGGACACATGCTCCACTATGTTCATAGCAGCCTTATTTATAATATCCAGAGGCTGGAAAGAACCCAGATGTCCCTCAATGGAGGAATGGATACAGAAAATGTGGTATATTTACACAATGGAATACTACTTAGCAATTAAAAACAATGAATTCATGAAATTCTTAGGCAAATGGTTAGAACTGGAAAATATCATCCTAAGTGAGGTAACCCAATCACAAAAGAACACACATGTAATGCAATCACTGATAAGTGGATATTAGCCCAGGAGCTCTGAATACCAAAGACACAATTCACATATCAAATCATTCCCAAGAAGAAGGAAGGAGAAGGCCCTGGTCCTGGAAAGGCTTGATCCAGCATTGTAGGGTATTACCAGGACAGAGAAATGGGAAGGGGGTGATTGGGGAATGGGCAGAGGGAAGAGGGCTTATGGGACTTATGGGGAGGGGAGAACCAGGAAAGGGAAAATCATTTGGAATGTAAACAAAGAATATAGAAAATAATTTTTAAAAAATCATCAAAAAAAAGGAAAAAAGAAACATCAAGGTAATCCTATATTTATAAATTTAGGAAGGGGCTAGTACTCCTGGGATTTGGGGGAAGCAATATAGAAATGTGGATGACCAGGTTTAAGGAACTAGTCCAGGTAGAGTGCCACATGCCTATAATCCCTGTACTCTGGAGTCAGAGGCAGGTAGATATCTGTGAGTTCAAAGCTAGCCAGGTCTATAGAGTGGAATGTTGTACCAAAAGAATTAAAAACTTCATAAAATACCATATAATCTAGTAATTTCACCTTATGTGCTAAAGACACACATTTTTACAAAACTTGTGCACACATATAATCGCTGTATTCATAGCAGCCTCAAAGAAAATCCCCATAAAATGATATACAAAATACTGTATATTCACATAGTGGACTAGCCCTCACAGAAAGAAATTGACACATGCTATTGATTGAAGAACCTTGAAAACAAGTAAAGAATCTAGTCACAATAGGCCGCAAATTTTTATCCTTTCATTTATAGGAAATTCCCAGGGAAGGCAAATCAGTAGAAACAGAAACATATTTGTGGTTACTTGGGCTTGGAAGAAGAGTGGAGGATGGGAGGTGACTATTAATAAGTTCTATGTTTCTTTGGGGGATATTGAAAATCTTCTAAACTTAGATTACATTGATCGGTCTTCAGTTTTATTACTGTGTATGAAAACTAAACCTAAACTACTCGCCAAAGTGTTTTAAGAAGAGGGTTAGAAGGGTTGAAGGAGGTTCTATGGATCTAGGATACAGTCCACTGGAGGAGGACTTAACCCAGCAGCTTATTATATGATAAAGCCAGTTCTAGGATGAAAGAATAAAGAAAGAGAGAGAGGGGGGGAGGGAGGGAGGGAGGGAGGGGGAAGGAGGAAGGGAGGGAGGGAGGGAGGGAGGGAGGGAGGAAGGAAGGAAGGAAGGAAGGAAGGAAGGAAGGAAGGAAGGAAGACAAGCTGTAGGCTGGAGCCAACTATTGTTGAGATGTTGAGATGAAGGTCCTTTTCCATCAGAATGACATATTGATAGCAAGTTAAGAAAGGAAAGAATTATCTTCCTTCTTCCATAATTTTCAGCTTTGTTGAGACCCTCTCTCCTACCAGCCACCACTGTTAGAAGTTCACGGGGAGCCACAGTCAAAGGGGGGATATAGTTAGCTGCATTATAGTCTCAAAGGAGAGTATAATAACTAAAATTTCAACACTTGTACATACATTCTACAGCAGGTCAATTATATTCAATCTAAGTAACTAATATAGCATTCTGCTTACCGACATTTATCCACTGAATAAACAAACATGCTCTCATTTTCTTTTCAAAAAGAGGAAAAAGCAAAGTTCCAGTTATTTTGTTGGTCATCTGTGTTTGGCAGTCATTCTTTCTCTTTCTGGAAAAAGTTTATTTTAGAAATTTTAGTTTACTCATAACCATACTTGAATATCTGGCAAACTAAAGTCTAACTTAATTTTCATCAAAGATTTATTTATTTTTATATTTATTTATATGATGCCTATATCTGAGTATATGCTGCAAATGTTTCCACAAAGGCCAGAAGACAGTGTCAGTTCTCCTGGAACTGGAGTTACAGGCAATTGTGAGTCACCTGATGTGGGTGCTGGGAACCAAATTCAGATCATCTGGAAGAGCAGCAAGTGCTTTTAAACTCTGAGTCATCTTTTCTAAAGACTAAACTGGGATTACCTTTGTAAATTCTGCATCCAAAATTATTTCAAAGTAGAAATAAGACAGTAATGTTAATTCCTACCATTAATACAATAGAATAAAGACTGCTGGAGACTGGAGAGTACTTGTTCTTTCAGGGATCCCAGATTCAATTCTGAGCACTCACATTGTGGCTCATACCTGTCTGTAATTCCAGTTCTGGACAATTTGATGCCCTCTTCTGACCTCTGCAGATACAATACATACACAAGATGCATAGGCATAGATGCAAGCAAAACACTCATACACATGAAATAAATGGATTTAAAACATTTTATAAAAGAAAAGGAGCTAATAGTTACACATGTGTATAGTAGATATCACATGGCAGGAGATCAGGAGAAAGACATAACTGAAGACTTTATTTCTCCAGCTGATGACCTCCAACCCTTCATAGGGCTACCACTGAATGGATTATATAATTTAACTCTCTTCTTCTACTCACCATTACATAGTCCACATAGTCCCCCTTTTCTTCTGAGCCATGTGGGTTATGTTAGTTTATCAGGTTGGATGATCCAACACTTTACTGTTATCCATTTTGTTTTGTGTGTCTCACTTTTATTCTCAGACATAGAAACCACCATGTGGATCTTCAGAAAATGCCATACCAGCTAGAGGAGCCCATCCTGATATTACTGAGTAGCAGTATCGCAACCTGCTCTTGGTAATCTATGTCAGTCATTCAAAAGAGGCAGTGCTACTTTATTTTTTGCCTTTAGATTCAAGAGTATCAGGAACCCTGATTGGTAGGTAATAGTATAAACTTCCAATTCAACGAAAACATGGTTATATACTTTTCTTGGAATTATGCCCTTCCCAAGTGACAGAAACTAAGCAATCATTTTTTTTTTTTAGCAAAACCGTCTATGAGTAGAATATCAGATAGAATGAGGAGATAAGCCATTTTCATTTGTATCTATAGGTTTCTGGGCCCAAATGCTATATATGGCAGTTAGAAATAGATGTCCTTGGCTTATCCAGTCTTCTACCTGTTGTACTTTTGTTCTTATCTCTCAACTGGCCCTCATTAAACATGTAGTTGGACTTTCCTAAACTGTGATGTTTCCAGGTGATGGAACTCAGGGCTTGGGTGTATAGATCAGTGGTAGAGCCTTTCCAAACATGCACAATGCCCTAGGTTAATTCTCTATTACTACAAAAGATAAGATCAAGGAATTCCTTGAGAATACACCTATTGCCACATCTCTCCCCTTGTGAACTGTGCATGGACTAGAAAAACAATGATATGCGGGGACATGATGTTGGCAAAAGAGTGTTTTGTGTGTGTACAGATGGTAGTGATAACATGAACATTATCTGTTGGGAAAGCAAATCAATATCTGGAAAACATGTCTACTCGAGTGAAGAAAGAATACTACTCTGTTAGTGACAGAAGGATTCCAGTGTAATTAACCTGCCACCAGGTGGCTGGCTGGTCCCCTGAGTGAATGAAACTGTGCTGGGGATTTGGTATTGGCTTTTGTTACTAATCTAGGCAGTCAGATGTAGCAGTGTCTGGATCAGCCTTTGTGACAGATACAAGAAGCATACCAGGACCAAGAAATCCCTTTCCTCTCTTCTTGCGTGACAGTGTTTCTCTAGGGTCTGTTATGCGCAGAACCTAAGAGGAAGTTAACTGCTAAGGGTAAAAGGCCACATTGTAACTTTAGGGAGTTGAATAAAGAATATAAATTCAGTTCCAGAACATACTAATTTATATCTGCATTTGGTAAGTGTATTATGTCTTTTCTGGGCAGAAGAAAGGTCCAAAGCTAGGACTTCTATTTGATCAGAGAATCACTTGGACCTGCTAGGACAGGAAGAGGTTTTGTTGTCAATTCTCAGAGCATTCCATAGCAGAACAATTATGTGAGACTAGGCTGGTTACCCAATACTTAGAAAACTTAGTTTTCTCTTTCTTGAATAGAGAATAAAAAACACCTTAGAGATCTGTTTTGGAAACACATGAAATATATGTGTTAACACCTTCTAAAGCCAAGTAAAAAGTATTTTCTAGCTCCCATTTGTTTCCAGTTTTCATCAATGATCATTTGTGTGTCTGACTAGTCTACATTTTAGCAGTGGTTTTCAATGGGAGTAATTTAGCTCTCCAGGAGATACTTGGAATTGTCTGGAGATATTTGCTGGTTGTCACAACTGGAGTAGGGGATGCTATTGTTATCTTGGTAACAGGGGCTGGGATGCTTCCAAATATCCCATGGTGTACAACTTCCAAGTAATAGTAGTGCCAAGATTGAACAACTCTGCTCTATAGCTAGGGCTACTCTAATTGCTTAACTGCTGAAGCTACTTTCTCAGATAGGAAACCCAAAGAAAAGTGATTGCAAAAGTGCTTGTGCAGTGTAAGCTGACTATTTGCCACATTGCCTTGATTTAGCTTCCAGCCTTTCTCCCAAATGGGTTCATAATAGTGCTTTTAGATTATACAGCGATAGAACAGCACAAGAACACTTAAAGAAGATGAACAGCTGCCAAACTGGCCAGAGACCAGACACCGTCCTCTCTAAATTTATAGCAGTATAATGTTCTGTCTCACAGAGCAGGGGATGAGCCAGACACATATTCTCTTCTCCAGGTTAAACAACAGTGACACCTCAGACAGTTTGAGCAGAAGAAAGAAGAGGTAAGATTTATAGAGTGTTCACTGTGTACCAGGCACCAGGCTAAACACTTTCCATCATTATCTGATTGTGTTTCTCTTCAGAGATTCAACTTTTTGTTTTCATATTTCATAATCAGCTACCATATTAGACTGACATGTTAACCTTTTAAATGGTACTATAGCAACATATACATTAATTGCTTGGAATACTTTTTCAAGGTGTGATATTATTTTGTACTTGTCTTTTGTCTACTGAGTTATAATAGCCTTCAAACAAAAACCAGCACATCTCTTCAATCAATCCAAATGATTGAAAGCCCATGAATTTGTTAGATAGAACTCTTTTCAGATAGCTTGTTTTCCAGGGAAGAACACCTGAAGCACAGTGCCTACTTAACACTTACCATTTTCACAGATTAATATAGAGGAAAGGCTAAAGACATTGTGATTCTGTGTAAGACGAAAAATAACTTTTTAAAATTGGTGATCTTTTCTTTTTTAATACATAACAAATACTCTGCCTGGCAATGTGATTCTATAGGGCTCTACCAATCAAACTCTAAAAAGGTAACAATTCCCATTCACAGGTACCTGAGTATGATCTATTGGAATCAAATGGATCATGTATGACTTTGGGTGAGCTCAATATTTTTAAGAGAGTCAATAAAATGAACAAAATGAGATTATTTTCATAAAGTCTTTAGAAATATTATGGAAATAGAAGTCATTGTGCTTAGTATATGGTTGATATCCTATGAATACTATTCATATTTACCCATTGCATTAAAATCACATTTACTTATTCTCGTGGTACATATTACTAACAAGAAACACTTATGAATCTATTGGTATGATACATTTAAAATATTTGAAAGTATATTACTTCATTCCAGTTGTTAGAATTGTCATATATACTCTGGTTGAAAAAATTGGTAGAAAATAAGCAATCTGTCCTTTTCCAAAAAGCCAAGGTCATCCAAGTTGAAAAAAAATATTTTTAATGTTGTAAACAGAAAAATCCAAGGTACCAAAAGTAGGATCCAAAGTAAGATCATTCTTTCTTTATTAAAGATTTATGCTTGACTTTAATTATGTACATGTGCACATGTTTCTATGTGTATATATACACATGAGTGCAGGTTCTTTATGGGGCCAAGGGTATCAGATCACCTTGGAACTGTAGTTAGAGATGATTGTGAGCAACTAGACATGGGTGCTTGAAACCAAACTTGTTTCTTTTGCCAGAGAAGTACATGTTCTTAGTCCCTGGGGCATCTCTAGTTCTACAAAGTAGGATATTAGAAAAGATACTTGAATGAAAAAAGAAATAAGGGGAAAATGTGAATAAGTATAGATGTTTAGTTAGTAATCTTGTTGTGTCAGCTTCCTGGTGTTGATAATTATGCTGTGTCTAGGTAAGATATAAAGATTTGAAAACTAGGTGAGGTATGTAAAAAGACCCTATGTATACTATTTTTGTAACTCTTCTTTAAATATAAAATTAGAGTGAAATAAAGTAGAGCCAATAATTTATGAGTTAAATACATTTCTGATTCATGTTAATTATAGCTTACAGTTTCCTCTTATTAGAGAAGAAAAATTTTTAAAGAATTATTTTTCTTCCAGAAGGAGGAAAGTAAATGCACACTCTCTCATAATCATGTGTGTCTGCAGGACAATTTAGAAACAGGCCAAATACCTTAAAATAGGCTTTTGGCTTCATTTCTTGAACAGTTATGGCTTCAGATTTCTTTGTTAGGTTCCATTTCTCATAACAGCAGAAATCATTTAATTCTAATTTGGTTGGTGCTTTCTGTTATGGCATCCTGAGTAGGATGGCCATAAAATGTAGCTCTTTCCCATGTTAGTGCAATCAATATTTAAAGAATAGTATGGATATAAATACTTAGAATTATAAAGTATATATACATGTTATACACTGAATCACTTATTACAACAAAAGAAACAGTATGTTAGTACAAAGAAATGATTGAATAAGTATGGTAGAGTGCACGAGAGTAGCTTCTAAATGTACCATCTGATCATGGTACACATTATTAAATATGAGACTCATCAGTGTTTATGTGGACATTTATTCGTATGGAAAGTGGCTCCACAGGTATTGATAATTGAAAAAAATTAGAAAATAATTTCCTCTTACTACAAAAAAATATAGTTTAGAAGAATAAGAGAGTATATACATTCAAATGTTTTCAATGATTTTCTCATTGATGGAATTTTCTAGGTATAACTATTATAAAATTGAAGTTTCTGACAAAACAAGAAATTATGATAGATCTGTGAGTCTGAAATGAATCAGCCAAATCACCATAAGTGATTTTTAAAACAAATGAATATAAGAATCTTTTTTATCTCCACGATCTTATTCCAAGACTTCTGGATGCTTTCAGCATTTCAAGGTTATAAAATGATACCAAAAAGAAGACATTATAAAGAAGATGGCTGAAAACATTTCTTTGGAGAGCTCTGTCCCAGTGTTGAGGGCCCTTCTTCTCTTTGGTGCAGGCATGGAAAGGGACTACATTCTAATTGCAGCCTACTCAAGAGCTATGAAGACAAACAGCAGCTGAATTTGAATTTGTGTGGATTTTGATATTAAAATGGATGGAGCCTGAAGAAGAAAGCTCAAAAACCAACCAACCAAACAAACAAAACAAAACAAAAAACAACTCCTGAAGTCAGAGCCCCCCAAGAAAGGGAAGAATTAAAAATCTGCATAATTTCCAGAGCCAGTAGGCAACTCCAGTTTGTGAAATAAAGTATTTGACTAAAATGTGTTTAAGGCCAGAAGAGAAACTAAGCAACCTGCTTTGATAGTGTCAAGAGAGCTATTTGAACATAGTGTTGCTATATCTTCCATTCAAAGAAGCTCAGTGTGGTATAGATGAGAAGAGAATCAATGAAAAGTACTTTGCATATCTCAGGACATAGTTTTAACCGTCTTTCAATTTCACAGAGTTTAACAATTGCTGAAGGTATTTTTGACAGGATCTAGAAGAGCAAGCTCCTGGTCTGCCTATGAGGGTCATCTGGATTAGGCTAATGCAAAGGATTATCTAAATTATGTTAAGTGAGGTGGGAAGACCAACCATAAAAGTGGGTGGTACCATTTCCTGGGCTTTGGTTCCAGACTGAATAAAACCATAAGCATCCATGGCTATTTGGAGTAGAATTTACAGGGTTTATTTTACTAAACAATGTAATCTTTAACTAGACTCTAAATATTTGTCCTTATACACCCACACAGGTTGTAATCTTCACTGCTCATCAAGGGAAATTCTCTTTCCTTTTTTCTTCTCCTTCCTTCCTTCCTTCCTTCCTTCCTTCCTTCCTTCCTCCTCTCTCCCTTCCTTCCTTCCTTCCTTTCTTTGTAATTTTTAGAAATTCTTTTCTCATACATTATATCCTGACTGCATTTTCCCTTCCTCCACTCCTCCATGTCCCTTTCTACCTCCTCTCTTCCCGAGATTTACTCTTCCACTGTTTTCCTTCAGGAAAGAAATGCAGGCACCCTAGGGAAATCCACCAAATATAGCATAACAAATTACAATGAGACTAGGAATGAACCCTCATATCAAGCTGTAAAAGGTAACCCAGTAAGAGGAAAAAGGTCCTAAGCACAGGCAAAGGAGTTAGAGACACCCCTTCCCATTGTTTGGAATCCCACAAGAACACCAAGCTATGCAACCATAAGGCACATGCAGAGGACCTAGTTCAGAGCCATTTTGGGTCCATGACTGTCAGAAAGCATCTCTTTTCAACATATGGAGACCATTTCATCACGGTCTCATCTCATTGAACCACAATCATTCAAAATTCATACTTGTGGAGCCCAGTACCAATGGTTACATCTACAAAACAAATCTTACATCTAAGGCTCAGGGAACATTGTGGAAGACAGGATGGAAAGATTGATGAGGATCTTAAGATTGTTAAGATACTCAAAGGAGGCCCTGCAAGGGACTCGGGAAGCTGCACTCCCCACATCCAGCGGCCACTGCAGGCATCCTCACAGTGGTCCGGACTAAGGAGAGCAGAGCCAGGTACCAGTGATACCCAGAACTTTGAATCTTTGAGGGCGCAAGACTGCCTGGCAGTGAACCGGGCAGAGCAGGGTTCCTGGGCCCCAACCAGCTTGGGCTCTGTGCTCTGAGGGGAACCCTGTACTCTGCTCATCCATGGCCATTTTGGTGGCAGGTGCTTAGACCGAGGGGGCAGAAACAGATATCGAGATACGCCAAGCTTAAGATCTTGGGGGACCTGGGCTGCCAGCCAGTCATCTAAGAACAGGAGCTTGGCAGAGCAGCAGTTCCTGTGTTCCACCAGGGTGTGGATTCCCGGCCCTCTGGGAGTCCCTGCACTCTGAACTCCGCACTTCGCACTCCTCGAGGCCTCAGACAGCATCCTTGCTGCTGACTGAACTAAGCAAACAGATCCAGAGAAGACAAGCAGCATCAGGTCCACAGTGATAGCCTAATATAACATTGCTTAGAGCAAGATACACCAGGGGTCCAACAGCACCCAAGAGGAGAACAACACATCAGCAATCTGTGCCAGGGGAAACCCAGTCATCCAGTGGTGGGGAAATAGCCTTTTGAGCCCACAGGAGGTTCAAGCACCAGCTAGTTACTATAAGACCATCTAAGGCCAGAGATAACCAGATGGCAAAAGGCAAACATAGGAATGTTACTAACAGAAATAAAGGCAATGTGGCAGCATCTGAACCCAGCACCCTGACAGCAGTAAGTCCCGGATATACCACCACACCAGAAAAACAAGATTTGGATCTAAGATCACCAGTCAGGATGCTGATAGCAGAACACATAGATAAATCTCTTAAAGAAATACAGGAGAAAATGGATCAAAAATATGAAGCCCTTTCAAGGGAAACACAAAAATCACTTAAAGAAATTCAGGAGAATATGGATCAAAAATTAGGAGTCAATAAGGAGGAAGTACAAAAATCACTTAAAGAAATAAAGGAGAACATGGGCCAACAAGTAAAACTCATGAAAGAAGAAACACAAAAAAATCTTAAAATAATACATGAAAATACAAACAAGCAAGTGGAAGATCTGAGCAAAACCATCCAGGATCTAAAAACAGAAGTAGAAACAACTAAGAAATTGCAAAGGGAGAAAACTTTGGAGATAGAAAACCTTGGGAAGAAGTCAGGGGCCATGGATGCAAATATCAGCAATAGAATACAAGAGATAGAAGAAAGAATCTCAGATGCTGAAGATACCATAGGAACCATTGATTCAACAGTCCAAGAAAATACAAAATGCAAAAAGCGTGTAACCCAAAACATCCAGGAAATCCAGAACACAATGAGAAGACTAAACCTAAGGATTATAGGTATAGATGAGAGGGAAGATATACAACTTAAAGGGCCAGTAGATATCTTCTACAAAATTATGGAAGAAAACATCCCCAATCTAAAGAGAGAGATGCCCATGAATATACAAGAAGACTGGACCAGAACAGAAATACCTCCCATCACAAAATAATCAAAACCAAAAACGTACTAAACAAAGAAAGAATATTAAGGGCAGCAAGAGAAAAAGGCCAAGTAACATATAAAGGAAGACCTATCAGGATTACACCAAACTTCTCACCAGAGACCATGAAAGCTAGAAGATCCTGGGCAGATATCATGCCGACTCTAAGAGAACACAAACTTCAGCCAAAACTACTATACCCAGCAAAACTCTCAATCACCATAGATGGAGAAACCAAGGTATTCCATGACAAAACAAATTTGCACACTATCTTTCCACAAACCCAGCCCTACAAAGAATAATAGGAGAAAAACACCAACACAACGAGGGAAACCACACCCCAGAAGAATCAAGATAGAAACCTCCTCTCATCAAACCCAAAAGACGATAACCTCTCAAATATAAAAAAATACTTTCAGAAATGTCGGGAGGTAATAATTACTATTCCTTAATATCTCTTAACATCAATGGACTCAACTCCCCAATAAAAAGACATAGACTAACAGACTGGATATGGAAAGAGGACCCTACATTTTGCTGCATACAGGAAACACATCTAGTGTTAAAGACAAACACTGTCTTAGAGTAAAAGGCTGGAAGACAATTTTACAATCAAATGGTCTCAGGAAACAAACTGGAGTAGCCATTCTAATATCACATAAAATTGACTTTCAAACTAAAGACATCAAAAGAGACTCAGAAGGTCACTTCTTGCTGGTCAAAGGGGAAATCCACCAAGAAGAGCTCTCAATATGAACATCTATGCTCCAAATACAAGGGCAACCTCATTCATAAAAGAAACCTTACTAAAGCTTAAAGCACACATTGCACCTAACACAATAATTGTGGGTGACTTCAACAATCCACTCTCCTCAATGGACCGATCAGGAAAGCAGAAACTAAACAGGGACACAGTGAAACTAATTGAAACTTTGGACCAATTGGATTAACAGATATATATAGAACATTTCATCCTAATGCTAAAGAATATACCTTTTTCTCAGCACCGCATGGTTCCTTCTCCAAAATTGATCATAAAATTGGTCACAAGACAGATGTCAACAAATACAAGATCGAGCTAATCCCATGCCTCCTATCAGATCACCATGGAGTAAGAGTGGTTTTCAATAGCAACAAAAACAACAGAAAGCCCACATACACTTAGAAACTGAACAATACTTTACTCAATGACACCTTGGTCAAGGAAGAAATAAAAAAAGAAATAGAAGACTTTTTAGAATTCAATGAAAATGAAGGTACAACCTACCAAATCTAGGGGACACAATGAAAGCAGTGCTAAGAGGAAAACTCATAGCTCTAAGAGCATCTAAAAAGAAACTGGAGAGAGCATACACTAGCAGCTTAATGGCACACCTTAAAGCCCTGGAAGAAAAAGAAGTTAATTCACCCAGGAGGAGTAGAAGACAGGAAATCATCACACTCAGGGCTGAAATCAATCAAGTAGAAACAAAGAGAACCATACAAAGAATCAACAAAATCAGGAGCTGGTTCCTTGAGAAAATCAACAAGATAGATAAACCCTTAGCCAGACTAACCAAAGGACACAGAGACAGTATTCAAATTAACAAAATTAGAAATGAAAAGGGGGAGATAACAACAGAAATGGAGGAAATTCAAAAGATCATCAGATCCTACTACAAAGGTCTATACTCAACACAACTGGAGAATCTGGAGGAAATGGACAATTTGCTAGACAGATACCAAATACCAAAATTAAATCAAGATCAATTAGATCAGCTAAATAGTCCCATAACCCCTAAAGAAATAGAAGGGGTTATAGAAAGCCTCCCAACCAAAAAAAGTATGGGACCAGATGGTTTTAGTCCAGAATTCTACCAGACGTTCAAAGAAGACTTAACACCAATACTCTTCAAACTATTCCACAAAATAGAAACAGAAGGGACACTGCCCAACTCATTCTTCGAAGCCACAATTATGCTGATACCAAAACTACACAAAGATCCAACAAAGAAAGAGAACTACAGGCCAATTTCCCTTATGAATATCGATGCAAAAATACTAAATAAAATTCTTGCCAATCGAATCCAAGAGCACATCAAAATGATCATTCACCAAGATCAAGTAGGCTTCATCCCAGGGATGCAGGGATGGTTCAATATACAGAAATCCATCAATGTAATCCACTACATAAACAAACTAAAAGAAAAAAAACCACATGGTCATCTCATTAGATGCTCAAAAAGCATTTGACAAAATTCAGCATCCTTTCATGCTAAAAGTCTTGGAAAGAGCAGGAATTCAAGGCCCATACCTAAACATAGTAAAAGCAATCTACAGCAAATCAGTAGCCAACATCAAACTAAATGGAGAGAAACTAGAATCAATCCCACTAAAATCAGGGACTAGACAAGGCTGCCCTCTCTCTCCATATCTTTTCAATATAGTACTTGAAGTTCTAGCGAGAGCAATTAGACAACATAAGGAAGTCAAATGGATACAAATTGGAAAGGAAGAAGTCAAACTGTCATTATTTGCAGACGATATGATAGTTTACTTAAGCAACCCAAAAAAATTCCACCAGAGAACTTCTACAGCTGATAAACAACTTCAGCAAAGTGGCTGGTTATAAAATCAACTCACACAAATCAGTAGCCTTCCTGTACTCAAAGGACAAGCAGGCTGAGAAAGAAGTTAGGGAAATAACACCCTTTACAATAGCCACAAACAACATAAAGTACCTTGGCATAACTCTAACCAAACAAGCTAAAGATCTGTATGACAGGAACTTCAAGTTCTTGAAGAAAGAAATCGAAGAAGACCTCAGAAGATGGAAAAATATTTCTTGCTCCTGGATTGGCAGGATCAATATAGCAAAAATGGTCATCTTGCTAAAAGCAATCTATAGATTCAATGCAATCCCCATCAAAATCCCAAATCAATTCTTCGTAGATCTAGAAAGAGCAATTCTGAAATTCATCTGGAGCAATAAAAAACCTAGGATAGCTAAAACTATTCTCAACAATAAAAGGACTTCTGGGGGAATCAATATCCCTGACCTCAAGCAGTACTACAGAGCAATTGTGTTAAAAACTGCATGGTATTGGTACAGCAACAGGCAAGTAGATCAATGGAGTAGGATTGAAGACCCAGAAATGAACCCACAGACTTATTGTCACTTGATCTTTGATAAAGGAGTCACAACCATCCAGTGGAAAAAAGATAGCCTTTTCAACAAATGGTGCTGGTTCAACTGGAGGTCAACATGCAGAAGAATGCAAATTGACCCACTCTTATCTACTTGTACTAAGATCAACTCCAAGTGGATCAAGGACCTCCACATAAAACCAGACACACTAAAACTATTAGAAAAGAAACTGGGGAAGACCCTGGACAACATGGGCACAGGGGGAAAGTTCCTGAACAGAACAGCAATAGCTTATTCTCTAAGATCAAGAATTGACAAATGGGACCTCTTAAAATTACAAAGTTTCTGTAGGGCAAAGGACACTGTCAGAAGGACAAAACAGCAACCAACAAAGTGGGAAAAAAATCTTCACCAACCCCACATTCGACAGAGGGCTAATATCCAATATATACAAAGAACTCAAGAAGTTAGACCCCAAAGAACCAAATAACCCTATCAAAAAATGGGGTACAGAGCTAAACAAAGAATTTTCACCAGAAGAAATTCAGATGGCCGAGAAACACCTTAAGGGATGTTCAACATCATTAGTCATCAGGGAAATGCAAATCAAAACAACCCTGAGATTCTACCTCACACCAGTCAGAATGGCTAAGATTAAAAACTCAAGAGACAACAAGTGCTGGCGAGAATGTGGAGAAAGAGGAACACTCCTCCACTGCTGGTGGGATTGCAAAATGGTAAAACCGCTCTGGAAATCAGTTTGGTTGTTCCTCAGATAATTGGGCATATTACTTTCAGAGGACCCTGGCATACCACTCCTGGGCATATACCCAGAGGTTTCCCCTGCATACAATAAAGAAAAATGTTCCACAATGTTCATAGCAGCCTTGTTTATAATAGCCAGAAGTTGGAAGGAGCCCAGAAATCCCTCAAAGGAGGAATGGATACAGAAAACTTGGTATATTTATACAATGGAATACTACTCAGCAATTAAAAATAATGAATTCATGCAACTTGTAGGCAAATGGCTAGATCTCGAAAATATCATCCTAAGCGAGTTAACCCAATCACAAAAGAATGCACATGAAATGCAATCACTGATAAGTGGATATTAATGACCCCAGAAGCCCTAAATACTCAAGGCACAATTAGCAAGTCAAATGATTTCCACGAAGAAGAAGAAAGGAGAGGACCCTGGGCCTGAAAAATTGGATCCGGTTTTGTAGATCCAGAACAGAGAAATGGTGGGGGCGAGGTGATTGGGGAATAGTTGGGGGGGAGAAGACTTATGGGACGTATGGTGGTGGTGGGGAACCGGGCAAGGGGAAAGCCTTTGGAATGTAAACAAAGAATATAGGAAAAAAAGATACGCAAAGGATTCCCTCCCTTTGTCTCCATATCCTAGCCTCCAACTCCAGCAAAAGACCCCGTTCCAATGGAGGCCAATTCAATACCCAGAACTCTAGGTATAACTCCACCTACAGCCCCCAACACTTCTTAGAGCTCATTCAGTTTCCCCAAAAGTAGCCCTCCCTTTGTCTCTATAACCTATCTACAAGTCTGGCAGAAGTCTTTTGCTCTACCAGAGGCCACATCAGCACATGGAACTCCAGATAAGACCTCACCTGCCCATAGACATCCAATTATTCCTCACATCCTATCCAGCTACTCCAAAGACATCCTCTCCCCTGGTCTTCACATTCTAGCCTATGATTCCAACATAAGCCACTACTCAACTAGAGGCTATGCTGATAACCTGAACTCCATAAGCTATCTGCTTTATCAGAGCCATACCAGTTCACAGAACCCTAAAACTCCAGAGCCAACACTGGTATCCCAAACCCCAGAGGTCAGGAAGGGCACCAAAACCCAAGAAGAGATACCCTACTGTACATGAGGGCTTGTAGGTCACTAGAACCACAGGCCACTCAGTCCAGAAGTCCAGAAGGGAAAAAGAAACCAAGGGAAAAACATCCATCCAGCAAAGATAAACTCAGAAATATTCATCCAAGACTATATGTACGCCAAACCTGGATACTTAGAGGCAGACATACAAATAAAATCAACAATAACCATTGCTATATGACACCACCAGAACCCAACTATCCTACTACAGCAAGCCTTGTGTAATGTTAATTTTTTCAAAACCTATTTTTGAACATTTTTGGATATTTTCTCTATTTACATTTCAAATGTTATCCTCTTTCATGGTTTCCCCCATCCATCCACCCACCCACTCCCACCTCCCCATCCTCAATTCCCCTACACTGGGGCATCTATAAGGTGTTCTTATGACCAAGGACCTCTCCTCCCATTGATGCCTGACAAGGTTATCCTCTGCACTATATGCAGCTGGAGCCATGTGTACTCCTTGGTTATTGGCTTAGACACTGGGAGCTATGGTGGGTCTGGTTGGTTGATATTGTTGTTCCATATTTGCTCCCATGAGTATTTTGTTCCACATTCTAAGAAGGACCTAAGCACTCACATTTTGGTCTTCCTTTTTCTTGAGCTTCATGTGATCTGTGAATTGTATCTTGGGTATTACGAGCTTTTGGGCTAATATTCACTTATCAGTGAGTGCATACCATGTGTGTTCTTTTGTGATTGGGTTACCTCACTCAGGATGATTTTATCTAGTTCCATCCATTTGTCTAGGAATTTCATGAATTTATTTTTTTGAATAGTTGAATAGTACTTCATTGTATAAATGTAACACATTTTCTGTATCCATTTCTCTGTTGAAATACATCCGGGCTCTTTCAGCTTCTGGCTATTATAAATAAGGCTGCTATGAATATAGTGGAGCATGTGTCCCTGTTATATGTTAGAGTATCTTCTGGGTATATGCCCAGTAGTAGTGTAGATGGGTCTTCAGGCAGAACCACCAGGATATGGAAAACAGTTCTCAACAATAAACAAGCTTCTGGGGGAATCATCATAACTGACCTCAAAGTATACTATGGAGTAATAGCAATAAACAGTACAGTGACTGGCAGGTAGATCAATGGAATAGAATTGAAGTTCTAGAAATAAACCCACATACCTCTGGAGAGTTGATCTTTGACAAAGGAGCTAAAACCATCCAGTGGAAAAAGAACACTGTCAATTGGACAAAAAGTCAACCAACAGATTGGGAAAAGATCTTTACTAATCCTACATCCCATGGAGGGCTAATATCCAATATATACAGAGAACTCAAGAAGTTAGACTCCAGAGAACCAAACAACCCTATCAAAAATGGGGAATAGAGCTAAACAGAGAATTCTCAACTGAAGAAACTCAAATAGCTGAGAATCACCTAAAGAAATGTTCAACATCCTTATTCATTACGGAAATGGACATCAAAACAACCCTGAGATTCCACTTCACACCAGTCAGATTGACCAAGATCATATGACAGCAGATGCTGTCAAGGATGTGGAGAAAGAGGAACAGTCATCCATTGTTGGTGGGATTGCAGACTGGTACAACCACTCTGGAAATCAGTCTGGCTGTTCCTCAGAAAATTAGACATAGTATTACCTGAGGACCTAGCTATACCATTCCTGCACATGTACCCAAAAGATTCTCCAACATATAACAAGGACACATGCTCCACTATGTTGACAACCTATTTTTAATGAGGGTTCTTAAACACTTTATCTTCTCTTCTAGCCCACCTCCCACCAGAGGTAGTTGAAAAAAAGGATACAGGGGAAGTGGACCTGTTTACAAATGGGTCTTGGAATAACTCCCATCAGTGTTGTCAGGAAATCAGCAATTCAGTTCACAAGTCAGCAGCTCCAGCTCAATCCACTATTAAACAATTCACAGATATACCATCAGTTCAGCACAGTAGTTTCCAGATAGCAGCAGGTGTCACGACTTAGTAGGAACAGCCAGGAGGGATTCAGATCAACAGGAGTATCAGAAACAATTCTAGGCCGTGCCTCTCTCAAGGAAGCAAATATTATCGAACACAAGAGACCAGCAAGTATTTAGCTATGCAAGCAAACCAAGCACAGCCTCAGTCACTGTCCTTTGAGTCCTTTTTATATTCCCCTCAAACTTCACTTATCCTCCATGGGTCTTGCCTCAGCATGTGTGTCTATCAGCTGACATCCCTCTGGAAATCACCCAAAATCCAAGGAAGCAGCTAGAAACTGCAGCACACCACCAGAAGTTTTTTGGTGTATTTCTCTCTAGGGAGTCCCAACAAATGGAGCTCAACTAAGCAATGTAAGATGGACAAACACATGCATGTCATTAGCAAAGTATCCTTCATCACATGTTGTTTCACATGCTTGCTTTAGCAGAACATCCTTTCACCTGTGTCTGCTTTAGAGAAATGGCCCTTCACATGTTTGCCCCAGCAAAACACCATCCAACACAACTGACTTTCCAAAGAACCCTTAAATTTCTACTTCACCTTGGATATTCCAACACAGCTGAAGCACAAGAAAATTACCTTAAAGAAAATGTATGAAGATGATAGAGGATTTTAAAGAAAAAATGAATAAATCACTGAAAGAAATCTAGGAAAACAATCAATAGGAAGAAATGAATACATTCTAGGAAAGCACAAACTACTGGAGGAAATAAATAAATCCCTTAAAGAAAACCAAGAGAGCTAAGAAAAGAGCAAGCAGGTGAAGGAAATGAGCAGAACAATTTAAGACCTGAAAACAGAAAAAGAAAACACAACTGAGGGAATATTTGTGATGGAAAATCTAGGAAAGTGAAAAGAAACCACAGATGCAAGTATCACTGGCAAAATGCAAGAGATGGAATAGAGAATTTCATAGAAGATAAAAAAAGAAGAAACTGATACAAAGAAAAAATGTTAAATCCAAAATATGCCTAACCCAAAACATTCAGAAAATCTGGAACACTATGAAAAGAACAAATAGAATAAGAATAGTAGTAACATTAGAAGGAGAAGAATTCCAACCCAAAGACACATAAAATTTATAGAAGAAAATTTCCTAATCTTAAGAATGTGCATAAAAGGGCACAAGAAGCATCCCGGAAAGCATTGGACCAGAAATGAACATCTCTCACCTCCATCCCCACACCTGCCACATAATGTTTAAAACACTAAACAAACTGACCAAAAAATATTAAGAGCTGTAAATGAAAAAGACCAGGCAGTATATAAAGGCAGAACTATTAAAATTACACTTGAATTCTTCTTCTTCTTCTTCTTCTTCTTCTTCTTCTTCTTCTTCTTCTTCTTCTTCTTCTTCTTCTTCTTCTTCTTTGGTTTTTCAAGACAGGGTTTCTCTGTGTAGTCCTGGCTGTCCTGGAACTCACTCTGTAGACCAGGCTAGCCTAGAACTCAGAAATCCGCCTGCCTCTGCCTCCCAAGTGCTGGGATTACAGGAGTGCACCACCATGCCAGGCTCTACACTTGAATTCTTAATTGAGACTCTAAAAGCCAGAAGGGGTTGGGCAGATGCCTTGCAGACTCTAAGGGAAAACAAATGCCAGCCCAGACTACTAGACCAGCAAAAGTTTCAATGACCATGGAGAAAGCAAGATATTCCATGCAGAAGTCATATTTAAACACTATTTATCCACAAATCTAGTGCTAAAGAAGGTACTAGAAGAAAAACTACATCCTGTTGAGGCTATTAGACCAATTAAAACACAGGAAATTAATAACCCCACATCAGCAAAACCAAAGGAAGATAAGTGTGTGCTCTAGCATATGAGTGCATGTATATGCTTGCGCGCGCGCGCACACACACACACACACACACACACACACACACACACATTACAACCACCACTAACAATCACAACAAAATAACAGGTCTTAATAACCCAACCACAAAACCTTCTATCTACAATTTGTCCATCCTGCAAGATGTGCAAAGGTAAAGGTAGCACAGAAACTGTGGAAGTAGTGAACCAATGACTGGGCCAGCGGGAGACACATGCCACATGCCACATGTCACATGCCACAGGAGGTAGCCCACTCCCGACACTGCCTTAGGGGCAGGAACCAAAAGCCTAAAATAGAACTACACACAACCAGTTGTTTTTTAAAGTCAATGAAATATTTCCTTCTGGAGGGGAATAGAGAAGGAGTGGGTGGGGAGAGGGGAAGAAAGGGGCGGACTCAGAGGGGAGAAGGGAGAAGAAACTGTGGTCAGGATGTAATCTGTGAAAGAAAATGAATTTCCTGTGAGAATGTATTTTCTATTAATGTCAGAAGCTACACTCATAGACTCACCAACATGACTACCTAAATATAAACTTAACAAGGATGACAGCAATAGACATACCAAAGTGGGTGGAGAAGGTCCACAGGCCTCAACCTCACACTAACAATTACAGGCAACTAAAGGATGCTGAGAGTTGGAGAAATGGTCTTTCTGCAGGGAAGATAACACCAATTAGTTATCCAATACCAAATGGTCAGCCTTGAAAACATATATCCAATTAATATTATACAGACTGAGAAAGTCATATTTAGGAATATATTTGTGTGTGTGTGTGTGTGTGTGTGTGTGTGTGTACATGTGTGTGTGTGTATGTAACAACAACTAATGAAAAAGAGACCATCATTTGAAGAAGAACAAGGAAGAGTATATGGAAGTATTTGGAAGAGGAAGGGAAAGGAAAAAATGATGTAATTATAATCTCAAAAAATAAGGATTTGTGAGGGTGGGACTGGGAAGAAGGGGTGGCTGCAATTGGGATGTAATATGAATAAATAAATTCATCAATGCAAAAAGAAAAATAAATAAGAAAGCCAACTGAACACGAACATTCATTGCTTCCCGCCTTCAGGCATACTGTGACCAGCTGCTTTCAAGCTCCCGCCATCATGGTTTTTCTGCTATGACAGACTGGATCTTCAAACTGAAAGCCAAAATAAACTCTTCTTTAAATTTCTTTTATTAGTGCATTCTATAAGAGCAACCAGAAAAGAAAAGAGAGGACCCTGAGCCTGAAAAGATTGAATCCAGTTTTGTAGACCCAGAACAGAGAAATCGTGTGTGTGTGGGGGGGATGATTGGGGAATAGTTGGGGGGGGAGGAATTATGGGACGTATGGTGGGGAGGAACTGGGAAAGGCGAAAGCCTTTGGAATGTAAACATAGAATATAGAAAATAAAAATTTAAATTAAAAAAAAAGAACTGAGGGTGGTGGTGGTGGCACACGCCTTTAATCCTAGCACTTGGGAGGCAGAGGCAGGCTGATTTCTGAGTTCGAGGCCAGCCTGGTCTACAGAGTGAGTTCCAGGATAGCCCAGGACTACACGGAGAAACCCTGTCTCAAAAAAAAAAAAAAGAAAGAAAGAAAAGCAAAAGAAAAAGAAAGAAAAAAAAAGAACTGAAATGAACATTATAAGATTAAGTTGGGAATTAGCCCCTCTCATTCCCACATCCACCTCATTTTTAACATAGCTGATGTATATTATAATATGTATTTGTCAAAAGTATTATGAGAGTCTTCAGATACATTTGAAAGTACAAAGATTTAAAAAAAAACATACTTGAGAATTGAGGTCTTTAGAGGTTTGGCTGATCAAGTGTTGATCTTGGTGGGTACCTCTGGTTCTTTTAGTGTTAACAACAATATGAGCAGAAATCATCCTTTCAGGTAAGACTGGCATAGCATCCTTTGAGGAGCATTTAAGTTTCAGCAGGGATATGTAAAATACAATGAAATGAAGGCTAAATGTACTTTCATTTCATGAGAAGAAAGTAAATATTAACTATAGAGGAAGTAATTATTTTTCTGCAGAGATCTAGGAAGATATATATTCATTTCAAATGTGTGAATTTGGTTTTTTTTTAACCTGGAGTGTACTCATTGGAAAAGATAAAAGTATTCAAATTTAAGAATTAGAGCAATGATTCATTTGTTTTAGAAAGTGTGGCAATTCTTTTGTTGGGACCACTCTTGTATTCTTCTCTAATTCCCCTTTGCCTCATTTCAGTATACTTTGAATATGTCCTTGTGATGATTATGCTGTAATCATAATAATATACTTTGAGCACCTGTACCAATTTCCATCCACAAAGCACATTTCCACTGCTCTTCCAAGGATAGCCAACCCATACTTGCAATAGAGCACTGATGCCTTCTGGGAAGATTCCATATTGTGTCTCCAAGATCATGGACAAACATTAAGATTCATCTTATATCTCTGTTAAGGAACTCAGTTATTTTCTTTTACAGGAGTCCAAGCATGCTTGAAATCATAGGAAATGTAATTCCACTAACAAGGTTCTTTAAATGAAAATATCTAGACTCATTGCACCATTCTTATTCCTCATACAAAATTTCAAATAGCATGAACAGAAAGTAGGATGTGCTACTCAACTGCTTGCTAAGATCATTGATACTGTTTTTCTTATAAGCTATCCACTGATGTTTAGTGCCTACTAGATGATCAATGCCTAATAGACTGCTTATAGAATAATCACTCAACAACATATATGCATGTATCAACATAAACAACATGAGCACACACAGAGAGACAGCGAGAAAGAGAGAGGGAGGCGGAGAGAGAGAGGAGAGAGAGGGAGAGGGAATGAGAAAGGGAGGGAGATCTTTCTCAACCACTGATTTCTATGCTTATCAAAAGTTAAATGCATTTACTTTTGGCCACTTATGCCACTTTTCTTTGTCATATACTGTACATCAGCAGTTCTCAACCTGTGGGTCTCGATATCTTTGGGAGTCACCTATCAGATATCCTACATATCAAATATCTACATTAATATTTTATTCATCACAGTAGCAAAATTACAGTTCTGAAGTAGCAACAAAATAATTTCATGGTTGGGAGTCACCACAATATGAGGAACTGTATTAACGGGTGTCAGAATGAGGAAGGGTGAGAACCACTGCTCTATATAGTTTAATAAGGAAGAAATTGCTGAATTTGGGTATTTTGGAAAAACTCTTATAAAGGCAAGTAACTTAAATATTGCTGTCAAAAATGTGTGTGGCACAAGTATCAAAGATTAGGGAGACTTGCAAAAGCTAGAAACACTCTGCATTTTGAATGAATTTGCACATAGCTTCAATTCTCATTTGGCTAGGAACTTAAGGCAAAGTGCAATAGGAGGCCATTTTGAGTTGCAGTTGGCAGGCTTCTGCTAAAATAAAAGTCATGGCTTCATGAGGAAAAATACCTGGTGTGTGTGTGTGTGTGTGTGTGTGTGTGTGTGTGTGTGTGTTTTAAAGTAGTTTGATAAGATAATCATTCCTGTACTTTAATTGCATCCCTTAACTTTTTAAGTTCACTAATCATCCTATATTCCTGAATAAATTAGGCTATTGTAACTTACAATTGAAGAGCAATCTAGGAATAATTGAACCACAGCCCACATCTGGCCCACTTTCTGTTTTTTATAAGGACCATGAGCTAGAAATATCTTCATCTTTCTATATAGTTAAAAATCAAAAGAATTATTTTGTGCTGTATAACAATCGCACAAAATTCAAACTGCAAGACTTTATTGGAAAGCATACATTCTTGTCCCTTTAAGTATTGTCAATGGTTGCTCTCAAGCTACAGTGGCAGAATTGAGTAATTTTTTTTTCTGTCCTGAATTACATTTTCCCATTTTTATTGTATTGAAATACATGTAACAAAAATTACTATTTTAACTATTTAAGAGTACATTCTATCACATTAAATATATATGTAATGTGCAACTAAAATCACCTCTCATCTTAAATGTTTTTCTTATTGTAAAAATCAAAACTATAACAATTAAATAATAACTCCTCATTTCTTGGTCCCTCCAGGTCCTGCCAGTTATAGAACTGAGTATTGAATATCTATGATAGAGACCTGGTAGCATGCATCTCCTAGAATATTTGCTCTCTGAGAATTTACAAAAATAATTAAATGACCTCTGACCTAGAATGTTACTGAGAATGTCCTTTCTCACTTTATCTTTTCAAAAATTCTGGTTCAGTGGTGAGAGACATATAAGGCTGCCATTGTCCTTCCAAGTTGTCCAGATTAATGCTACCTCTCTGAGAGTTAGAGCTCACATGAGTCAGCATGCTCTTCATGGCAATAAAACATTTTTCCATTTCAGGAATATGTGAAAAGAGTCAGGAGTGACCTTTAAATGCACAGTATTTACTCACAAGAAAGTGTTTTTTAAACTAGAGATGACTCTAGTTAATTCTTCCCTGTCTGCTTCTGCTTTGGTCAGATTGTGTGAAAGAACAAATCAAATTCTTGTGTTTTGTTTCTATTCTGAAGGAATGATATAGGTAAGTGACCTGGAGAAAATTGATTTTTTTCTTCTGTTTGTGCATCTTGGCTTGATTTTCTTTTTCCTTTTGGAGGTGACAGATAATCCTCTTTTTTGATTTACTAGAAAATGCTGGTATTGAAGGTTAGATTTGAGACACTCAAATATATGATTTTAAAAGGGAGGAGGGAAGGATAGTTATTTCTCTCTTTTTGGGCAGAAAGCAATCATGGACAAAAGAAAAAAATGGAGTGATGTACAGGTGGCTGTGGAGTTAGAAGTTATTTTTCCTTGAGCCAAAGCGATATTGATTATTAAAAAGCCTTCAGATGATTTGCAATTATTCTGATGGAGGAAAACTAGGGCAATATCTTATGATCAGCTTCTGGTATACAAAAACACTAAATCAAAGTTTGGAATGAGAAACAAAAGTTCAACATGCAACTACATTTCCTTAAATTAGAAACAGAGATGGTGTTTTCTTGTTGTTGTTTATTCAAATAATCTCTTAAGAGAGTATTTTTATGTTGGAGAGATTGCTCTGTGGCTAAAGGTGCTTGCTGTGTAATCATGAAGGATGTTTTCAGATCCCAGCAACCACATAAGAAGATGAGTGTAGTTCCACCTGTAACCCAGCACTGAAGTGGGTGGGGCTAACTGGCTTCTAACCTAGCCACAAGCAAGAGCTCCAGGTTCAGGAAGAGACCATATGTAAAATGAGTAAGTCAGAGAGAGAGAGATAGAGGAAGGACACAATGTCCAACTCTGGACATTATACTTGCAGGCACAGGTACTTGAACCTGCATACATATAAGTACATACATCACACCAATAACACACACACACACACACACACACACACACACAAACACACACAAATAGAAGAGAGTGCTTCTAGAGAATCTGTAACCATGTGTGAAGTGAGGTGAGATTAAGGAGAGAAGTTAAATAGGAGAGGTAGGTTAGCCTGGGCTTGAAGCTTTCAGGAAGTATGGACAATAAAAAGCACTCCAGAATCTGCCATGTCATGACATGAAGAAAGACAGAAAGATGTCTGTTTCCCCATGTCAGCCCTGTAAAACCATGGCTGGGGGGAGTTAAATGCCCAGACACCTCATACAAGCCCATTGTAGTTATTAAGAGTGATTTTCCAGAAATAGAGAAAGTTGTAGGGGACCAGGTGTCACTGTCTGAGGGACCCATGAGATCAATAACATCAACTATGGGATTCAGTTCTAAATGAGATGGTGAGGCAGGTCATCATGTAGCATTTGTAAAGAATGACACCCCTTAAACCTCCCATCCTCATCAAGGAATTCAGCGTGCTGGGGTAAACCTTCACTTGCAGGAGAAATCCAGACAGGCACTGTTTTTTTTGTTTTATCCTGTAGCAGATCAGGGAAGTTGGGCAAGAACTTCCAAATGAAGAGTGAAGGGCTCATTATTATATTGAACTGAATGCTGGGAACAGTGGTGTGAGATTTAAGGTACCCCACACTCTGTATTACCAAACAAACAAAAACAAAACAAAACAAAACAAAACAAAACACCCAACCAATAAACAAACCTTCCAGCCCCCCCCCCCAAAAAAAAAACCTACCAAAGTCAAAGTCATTGAAGTTTTAACTTGGGGACAAGGCAAGGAGAACGCTAGCCTCATTGTAGGGAACTTGAAGGAAAAACTTTCTTTGTGACAACATCCTAGTGTTTTGAAAACATTTAACTTATAAACTAAAAAGTTTGTTGCTATTCTTTGCAGAATTGATCAGAATTGGAAATTCCAAGGAGATTAAGGTTTCCTGTTTAAATGTTAATATTTGTGTCCTAACAGTCTCTTTTTATTTTAAAAAGAGTGTTGAGTGTTATTTGTAGAATGAAGCATACTTGAGTTAACTTTCTTGAGCTCAAAGAGATACTATGTAGACAACAATCTACTATTTAGATTACTTAAATGGTCTCCTATAAGTTACAACCTAAATACTTTAAAGCATGTGCACATGTGTGGAAGAACATGTTTATGTGGTTGTGCATGTTGTGCCTGTGGAAAACAGAGATGTATGTTTGGTATTTTCCTGGATCACTTCCCCTCTTATCTTTTGAGACATGGTCTCCTACTGAATCCAATGCTCACATGCCAGCTACACTTGCTGGGCAAGGAGCTCCGGGGTCTACCTGTCTCTACTCTCCCTTCTTGGACCAGGGTTCCAGGTATATATAACCATACCTGGGTTTTGTTGTTGTTGTTGTTGTTGTTGTTGTTGTTGTACCACATGGGATCTGGGGAATCCAAACTCAGGTGATCATTCTTTACCAAATGAGCCATCATCTCCCAGTCCTGTGTTTTGCTCTTGTTGCTGAGATCATTTTGCCTGTAGTGGCTTCATTTTGTCTAAGTGCTTGATGGCAATTACAGAGGCTCTAAGGGTTTGCTTTCCAAGTCATCTTTGCCAGATTGTCATTATAAGAAAGCATCACTCTCCATTTCACAGTTGAGGGCAAAGATGCAGAAATTTCAGTACATTGCCCAAGATCATGCTGACCAACTGGCCCATCTGTCTCCAGGGAGACAGTTTTCCTACTTTACCTGTTACAGTGGGAAACACTCCGCTTTGAAGAGAACATCATGGATTGAGGCTTTTGATTTGGAAGATTCAAAAGTCTTTACAAGGAGGTTATTCGATTCTGTTCATGTAATACAATTAGCTTGTTGTTTGGGAGATGAGAAGAAAAGGTTTTTCTTCACTCCATCTTTCCACTTTCAAAAGCACACTGAGAGATGAATCTATAGGGATGCTGGCATGGATATGTGTGGGAAATCTCACTAGAAATGAAAACACTAATTTATCTCAGTCTAGTGATTCCTTGGGTTCCATCCTTCCCTCTTAGTAGAAATTGCTAACAATGTGAGACTGAGTCCTGACTGGGGTTTGTTATCATTTGCTTCATTAAATAACATTCTCAGAAGCACAGGTTTATAATTATGTCTTCCCTTTCTTATGCCTAGTACTTCAAATCATCATATTTATTTATAAGACATAGTGAGTTTTTATTCTGCTTCCTGCAGCTGTAACCATGGTAGACTTTTTTTTTTTTTTGGTTTTCATCACATTAGAACAGATCCTCATTAATTTTTACTGTATTTATTGGTACAGCATTTCCAGGCATTATCTTTTCTCTACAGATAGCACAATTCTTATCTTGGGTAATTTTCTTAGGGGAGAGATTTTGATCATACAATTTTAAAATTCTGTAAAATAGGAAGGAAAGAAATTATTTATATAAAGTTTTTCTCTCCCCTTTTAAACTAATTAGGCAGTTTGTGTACTCTTCTTCCCAAGTATACATTGATGTAAATAGCAAGCTATTGTGCTCTAAAAAAGAAAACCTTCACACGCACAGTTCATCAGAGTTACCAAGGACAACAGCAGTATCCTTGTTGGTACAGTCAAGTCCACAAACAGTGGGAAGGACACCTAGAGGCATGTTTTGTTCCACTTGGGATACTTTTATATAGACAAACCTTAAAGCACAAACTTGGGTAATAAAGTTCTCTTATGGAGCTCTGTACAAATCATCAAAGTTATCTTTTTCCTAGGTAGAAAGTGCAAAAAGAATGTGTAACAGAAAATGTGTCTGACCTTGTGCTGTTTTACATGTACTACTGTAGTGAGTATTGTGCTTAATCTTCATAGAAGTCCCTGTAGCTAGGGTATTATGTTCTCTCTTTTCAATTCAGGTAATTGATGCAGTCTTGGTCAAAGCCACATTTGTTTTAATATGTTGAATTAGGATTTAAGTTTTATTAAAAACTTTAAAGAAGATTTTCTTTTAAGACAAGGTCTCATATAACCTAAGGTGATCTCAAATTCATTATGTAGCTGATGACCTTAAACTTAAGAGTCTTCAGTCTCTACTTTCCAAGTGCTGAGATTACAGGTATGTGCCACCACTCCCAGCTTGGATTTTAATGTCTAATTATCCAATTTTCAGAGCTTAACTTCTTCCTTTTGCTACCTATCATCATAGGATAAAAGAGACCATTTTAGGAAGCCAATTAAACTCAGAACTAGAAATCTTTCCTATGGTGTTAATGAATTAGATAATGAACAAAGAGGAGGTAGTCAAAGAAACTGGTTTTGCTATTTTATTTAAGGAAGTGTAGAGGAATTAGTGTTTTTATGAGACAACCCTTTAGGTTGAACGTTTCTATGCTGTAAGAGGAATGATTCCAAAGGGTAACATTTCTATCAGTCTGATCTTTACTTTTGCTGGTTTTTTTTCACTTGAATGCTCCCCCCCATTGAGATATCAATCCAGCAAACTCCTCCCATCCTTGAAGTCTTTTCTCAAATGTCAACTTCTCCACAAGCCTAACTTCATTTATATTTCAAATGAGAAATGCCAGGGCCAGATCTAATTTTCTAATTTTTTTAAAGTCTATACTCCATATAGCTTGTCATTATTTTTTATTGGATATATTATATATTTACATTTCATTCCCCCTTTTCTGGTTCCCTGCCCCCCAAAGGTCCCCCATGCCCTTTTCCCTCCCCATCTTCCCCCATTCACCCTTTCCCACTTCCCTGTTCTGGTATTCCCCTACACTGATGCTTTGAGCCTTTCCAGAACCAGGGTCCACTCCTTCCTTCTTGTCAGACATCATTTGGCATGTGGATTGTGTCTTTGGTGTCCTAAGATTCTAGGCTAATATCCACTTATCAGTGAGTGATAAGAATACTATGGGTATTCTTTTGAGACTGGGTTAACTCACTTAGTATGATGTTCTCCAGCTCCATCCATTTCTCTAAGAATTTCATAAACATGTTTCTAATGTCTGAATAGTACTCCATTGTGTATATATACCACATTTTTGTATCCATTCCTCCACTGAGGGACATCTGGGTTCTTTCCAGCTTCTGGCTATTATATATAAGGCTGCTATGAACATAGTGGAGCATGTATCCTTATTGCATGCTGGGGAATCTTCTGGGTATATGCTCAGAAGTGGTATGGCTGGGTCCTCCGGAAATATCATGTCCAGTTTTCTGAGGAACCGCCAGACTGATTTCCAGAGTGGTTGTGCCAGCTTGTAGCTTGTCATTATTTTTAACATATCACCCAGTTGACTTAACTAGTATGCTAATTGTTTACTCACTTTCCCCACTAAAGCTGTACACAAAGCTAAAAAGGGGAACTTACTCTGTTCTCCTTGTGGATGGACCCCAGCTCCTACAACTACACAATGAACATACATTTGAATATATATAACTAAATCAGGAAAATATATTTTCAGGAATTATAATCAGGCCTATTGACACACAAGACTGGTCAAGCTCAGAGCTTGACCTCAGGAAAAGCTCTGCAAGGTCAGGAATGTTGTAGCAGAGTCTCTCTCTCTCTCTCTCTCTCTCTCTCTCTCTCTCTCTCTCTCTCTCTCACACACACATACACCCCCCCCACACACACCATAAACCTCCTTGCAGGGAGCAGTTTGTTCATGGTTATCTGGGGGGTGGGTGAAAATGAAAGTCATCTTTTCTGCTTCATAACTTCACTGTTGCCCTAGTAATCCATGTTGTTCATGCACTAAATGTAACAAAGTGGGGAAGAATAAATTACAAAGACCCAGAAGCATTGTCTGCTGTTCTTATTATAAAAGTCTGATCACAGAGAATAGACTCCTCCAAAGCAAAGTGTAATTTCTTTCATCTCTATAATTCCAAATGACTCTATCAATGCTATTGATTGCACCTTAATGTGTAATGAAGAACATCCACTAAAGACACCAGTGGGAATAACTGCACTCTAGGAAAGAGGAAAGAGCTTGTAAGGAAAGAAAACCCTAGAGCTTTGGGGCAGAAGATGAAAGGCAAATGAGAGAATGGTTAGGAGTCCACAGATCATCACATTAACTTTCACAGTGGACTTTGACTAACAGGAAGCAGACAGAATGGTGTACAATTAGCTACCTACATTATGTGACTATGAGAAAATCTGATTTTTTTTCTTTACAGATCATCATCAGGTCATCATTTTGAACATGAATGAACAAACTGCAGCCTGTAGTAACCAAGCTTTATTTGTCATCTATTTTGTAATTTGCGTGTGTGTATGTGTGTATGTGTGTCATGATTACACAAGAATGTGTTCACATGTGATATTGTTACATGTATATATTGTATGGTATTTATATTTCAGTGTCGATAAGGAAAGTTATGCTGAGACACAGCCACATTCATTCAGTACTGTTTTAATGTGACTAATTTTGAGTTACATTAATAGAATAGTGTATTTATAACAGTGTATATGGACCACAAAGCTGAATATATTTGCTATTAATGCTTTATAGAATAAGTTTATCTCCTTCTAGCTTAGAAATTCAGTTGCTTTGCTAGCTATGCTTTTGTAGTGGAGATATGAGAGACTTTCTTACAGATGCTTTTTCTTAATAGCATAAAATCTCAACTCAATATATTATGATATACTATATCTTTCACCTTTTCTAATTTTGCTGCTGCAAAGACTCCTTAAATATCTGTCACCCTGGAAACAATTTACTAACAGAGCTGTGTATCTGGTGAGAAGCAATAAGTGCTGTTCATTAATTTAAGCCAAACTCCAATTTTATTGACTTTTTCTTCAAATTGTTTTCAACTTAATAAAACTGAACTGCACTTAATAGAGAATTAAATGTCTGCATTTGCCTCAAAAGTTGAAACTGCCTTAATTTTTTTAAACTCTCATTAGAATGTGTTGATTCTATTTCTTAGGACAGAAAATGTTGTATATGCTCTAAGATGCGAACCTCTGGGATCAGTGCCATGAGTGTTGGTGAATTGTTAATCATGGTTTGAATTTTGGCAATGCAGCAATCAGAGGACCTTAGCCTTGTTGGTAGCCATAAATCCACTTAAATATTCCCCCTTTCTACCAGTTTGTAAGAACAAATATTATTCTATTACTCGCACTATTGGAGTTGCTTTTTGCCCAGCTTCTATCTGCTTATGCAGAAATGTCAGTACCTTGCAAATTTCCCCTTTAGGTACTTCTTTCGGAGTCGTTAGGTCAACCTTTCTGGTACCCATTTGTCATGCTCTGCCTCTGACTGCTGTGGCTGTCAGACAGAAAAACAGAAAGGAAAATAAAATAAAAACAAAAACAAAAAAGGTTTTGAGGAATACAGGCCCTAAATATCCAGGAGAGCTATGCAATGGTATTATTACTCAAACTACAGTTATGTTGTTTACTTCAGTGTTGCTCAGCAGGAGTTTCCATACATCTGGAACTTTCCATGACCCTTTTGGCCTCAAGAGCTCTGTAGAGTGTGTTATTGCTCGTCCCATAAGACATCTTTGTTGCTACTGCTTTCTAAGTTCTGTTCCTGTGGAACACTGAATATCAGTTTCTGGTATGAGATGTAGGCTCTGACCCCTTCACAAAACATGGGTTCTAAAGTGCTAAAGAGTTTTGAGAACCAGCAGTCTTACTCTAACTCATGCTATTTGTGAATTCCTAGTCTCATTATCCTACAAATGTTTGTGTCCCCCTAGAAGCTCTTGTTATACTTTCCTTCTTCCTTCTGGGGTTGGTTCCAAGTTCTTCATAATCATCACTTGATTTACCGGGTCTGATTAGCTCTCCTAGAATCTACCCCTCATTGGGTGCCTCTCTAGGGTCCAAATATGTAGCATAGCCATATCCTCCATATAGGAAAACATTCATTCCCTCCTATTATCAAATCTGTGCTCAAAGTCAGCTTTGAGCACTCATTCTCTAGTAGCCAATTAAAGGAGTGAAATTAATAGTTGAAAGAAGAAAAAGGAAATATATTCAACATTGCCATATTGAGAAAATGGACTAAGAAATCTACCCCCAAAATTGTTCTCATGGTGGGAACATAATATGAAGCTTAAAAAGAGAAGATCAAGTATTTGCATATCTAAGCAGTCCCAATCAAGGTGTGGTTCTGTCCACCATTGACACAATATCATTCTTGTCAGGTAAAGAAGTCTGACAAGTTAGAATTCTTAGAAACCCCTTCGGAAATACAAGTTTTCCCTCTGGTAGGGACTATTTTCACCCAGCATAAGATTTGTGAGTAATTTTTCCATTCTTTTGTGTGGTTCATTGTTTCAATTGTCTCATAGGTTTAGAAACACAAAAGTATATCTTCAGACTGTCTTTATTTGGCCAGACCAGTTGCACTATTAAAAGGAAGGGGGGGCAGTTCATAATACTTAGGAAACACTAATCCTACTGGACGCTAGAAGCTCCAAAAATCTTATCAATATTCATGAGGTCATGAGTCCCTTCCTCAAGGTTGTGCAAGTAGTGATAATTGCTAGGAAGGAGAGGCTTTCCAACCAGCTCTGCTAACTTTAAGTCAAAAAGAGTTCTGGGAGCTCAAGTAGAAGGAAGACCAAAGTATGGATACTTTGGTCCTTCTTAGAAGGGGGAACAAAATACCCATGGGAGGAGATACAGAGACAAAATGTGGAGCAGAGACTAAAGGAAAGACCATTCAGAGACTGCCCCACCTGGGCATCCATCCCATATACAGCCCCCAAGCCCAGACACCATAGTGGATGTTAAAAAATTGCTTGGTGACAGGAGCCTGATATAGCTGTCTCCTGAAAGGCTCTACCAGAGTCTGACAAATACTGAGGTGGGTGCTCTCCTCCAACAATTGAACTGAGCACAAGGTTCCCAATGGAAGAGCTAGAGAAAAGATATAAGGGGCTGAAGGAGCTTAAAGCCCCATAGGAGGAACAACAATATGAACCAACCAGTACCCCCAGAGCTCCCAGAGACTAAACCACCAACCAAAGAGTACACATGGAAGGACTCATGGCTCCAGTTGCATGTGTAGCAGAGGACGACCATGTTGGATATCAGAAGGAGGAGAGATCCTTGGTCTTGATAAGGTTCGATGCCCCTTTATAGGGAAGTACAAGGACAGGGAAGTGGGAGTGGGTGGGTTGCTGAGCCAGGGGAGGAGGGATAGGATATGGTGTTTTGGGAGGTAAAACCAGGAAAGGGGATATCATTTGAAGCATAAATTAAAAAAAAACAATAAAAGAAGAATAAAAAAAACAAATAAAAAAGGGAGTTCTGGGGATATAGGTTTCATGAGTCATTGCCTATGTTGACTTGGACTTTTTGGTGATGCAGCTGCCTTTGAGTCATCTGTGTTCTGTGAGTAACTCCTCATCCACACACCTTAATAAATTCATTAGCTCACCAAACTAGACACAGGTAGAATTATTCCTTTGACATGTGGTTGGGTAACCAGACAATGATTCACATCTTCCTCGGAAAAATTCACATAACAGTGTGTAACTCAATTTGCAGCTAAGTCCTTAGTTCCAGTGCTCAAGAAAATACATTCTAACATATATTGAATATGTGTATTTCAACTATGTTTCAAATGCTAACTGGATAATTTGTGTTATATTTCTTTTTCTTTTTTTCAGCATGATTTTAGCCAATTCTGGGACTGAAGGCAGGCTTACTTTTTTACAATCCACTTTTATACCATTTTAATTACATGCAAGTACTTATGGCAATAGAAGTACAATGAGGAACAAGCAAGACTGTAGACACAAAATTGTGAAGGCAATAAGCAAAGTCCTGCGATTGCTCCACAGTGACTATTGTTTCCAAGGGTATGTAAGAATGAACAAAATACCTGAGCCCACCTTCTCATTCAAGCCCAAAATCTTGCCCGAAGCCTGCTTCTTTTATTCCTCCCTAAGATTAAAATTTCTGCCTTAACCTACTTTCCTATTATAGTCTTATGTCAGATTTGTGCCTGAACTTAACTTCTCTATTATAGCCTAATGTCAGATTACTGCTTGAGCTTACTTTCTTGTCATTCCCTAATGTCAGATTCCTGCCTGAAGCCATTTCCTTGTCTTTGGCCAATGTCAAGCTTCTTGACCAGCACCCCAATAAAGCTCTCTAGATCTCCCCGTTTTTATTTCATAAACAAGGCTGAGCTTGTCTTAGGCCCTTCTCACAAGAATGTCTTCTTTACCTGTCTTCCAGGTCACACACAGCTTATTTGTGTTATTTGAACAAACATGGCCTTATTATTGTTTATTAATAAGCATGACCTTTCAGCACATACCTCTGTCTTAGGTTGGTAAGGCTCTGTGCAGAATCTTTCCCGTCCTTGGATTGCCAGCCTGTTAAATTAATGACCCTGTCTAAGGGTTCATTTTTGTTTTCAAGCCATGTACTTTGGCCGCCAACAGGTTAATGTTGTTAAAGACAAGCTTTACAATGATGGGCAGGAATAAAAGTATTCCCAGGACAAGTAGGGCTAGCATGATAAAGCCATATATGCTATTCTTGAAGCTTGACCAAGATGGAAATACTGACTTCAGGCTATGAATAATTTTACCAGAAATATCAGCAGCATAAAAGCTCAGCAGAACAGCATTCTTTAAATTCATAATCTCAGTATGCAAAACTAAACCATCCAGAGAGGTGTTGGTATTATGCCAAACACCCTGCAAGTGTCTTTGATTTTTTTCCCAATTATAGTGACTTTCATTGTAAACTTTAGAAGTAACACAAATCCATTGGTATTTAGCATGGCACTCGAGATAACTTTTTACTTTTAGATTCTAATCCTCCTCCCTAATAATTTGAATAGTATTATAAAGAGCATCAATCTGTTGTTCAAAACCCAATATAAATCCTCTTGAATACTCAGAACATTTAAAAAAATATAGTAACATACTTTGCTAAGTGTCTTAACTTCTTGTGTCAAAACAATTGCAGAGGCAGTGGTGCTAGCTATCAATGTAATTATAGCTGCTATACTAGCAATAAGCAAGCCCACTACCCTCTTGCTTCTATTTAAAGCCTGCCTCACTTCTTCCAGTATCTTAAAGCTTTTTTTCAAAATACCAAGGTCCTGTAATATTCACAGGCAATAGAACAAACACTGGTTGATAGGCCACCATAACAGACATGCTAGGTTTCAATACATTAACACAATTGGAAAGAGTACAATCAATAGAACTTAAGTTAAGTATTGTAGAAGAAACAAAATAATTTTAACATGACCAATTAATAAAAGATTAGGAGTTTAAATATATGCACAAACACTTGTTTGAAATCTAGATCCTATCCCAATTTTATCCACTGCAAATGTAACTTTCTACAAGGCAGTGGTCAATTTTCAAAAGTGTCTCTGAAAATGTCCAGAACTAGTCTTCCAAATGAAGACTGTCATTTCCAATATTGGATTGATTTCTATACCAATCCATGATTGAGTCAGACTAACTGGTCACATTAAAGGAATAGAAGAGTCATTACAATAACTTCTCTATTTGATTAATTTTTCTAGGTCAGTTTACACAGTCTCCATGTTCTCTGTCCCACAAGGTCTAAAAGCTTGAGGCAAGGCAACTTGTCCAATTTGGGATATAGGTAAGCAAAGGTGGGTCGGGAACATATGCCCATAACAGCTTCCCAGTCACCATTGTCAGGGTATTCTGAAAGCTCAGTCAGTATTATTCTTTGTCTCAGGATCAACATGTCCCACCAATCACTCTGGCAGCTACCACGCTCTTCAGCATCCTGCAGAAAAAACACAAACCTGTTCTATCCCATATTAATACCTAATCTGGATCATGCCATATGCCTGTAAGTGTATCCTTTGATTTCACCTAGGCGTAAGTATGCCTAGTTGTAGAGGGCCATAGACACTCAACAGAGAGTTTCCTGTTATCCAAATTTCTTTTACAAAATTTAAAACAAAAAAGAACATGATTTAAATAATTTTGTGGTGTACAGGCATATAATTCCCCCTTTTTTATTTTATGAATATATTGTTTAAAAGTTCCACAATACCTGTTTCTCAATACCTTGTCCTTGGGGATTATAAAGAGTCACAGTAATATGGGTAATATTAAATTGTCAACAGAAAGTCTCAAATGCTTGACTGAAATAGCCAGTTCCATTATCTGTTTTAATCTGATTGGGAACACCAAGTATAGAAAAACAACCTAGGCAATGACTAATTACATTTTTAGTTGTTTCTCCTATTAAAACAGTTGCAACTAGAAAGCCTGAAAAGGTGTCAATAGTCACATGTACATATTTTATTTTTCTAAATCAGAAATATGAGTAACATCCATTTGCAATAATTGACTAAGTATAAGTCCTCAAGGAAGAATTAACACCATTATGAGAACATTCCGGGCAGGTCTTTACAATTTGACATGCACGTTCTCTAGAAATATCAAATTGCTGCCTCAAGCCATAACTATTTTGATGATGTAATGAATGAGATTGATTGGTTAATTGTTCCTGCGTAAGGCCTATAACCTTCCTTGTATGCAAATCTGCTGTGGCATTGCCCTCACTTCTGGCAATCCAGTATGAGCTCTTAAATGGCCTACAAAATAGGGAACTGTACGTTCTCTTAAATTGAGTTGTATTTGCATAAATAATTGCAAAATTTGAGAATTAGCAGTATCTAAAAAAGGAGCAGTTTCGAGTAATTGTAAACCATGAGCTATAATTGGCTATTGGTATACAAATTAAAACCTTGATTTTTCAGCATTTCAAAAACAGCAGCTATAGCACATAGTTCAATTATTGTGCTGAAGCAGGAGAAAACGCAAGAGAATGAACATATGATACAATCACATATGGTGTCTTTCCATTAGATGAGGCATCTAATAACTACATCTGTATTTATTACATCTAATAACTGCCATCTGTAACTACAGTAAGTGCATTTTCTATGGACTGCATGTGCAAATTTACAGGGAATACAAAAGCATGCATAGAGGTAAATTTAACTATTTGTCTTTTGGATCATGATTATCAATTTTGCCTGAAAAGTTCACAGATGCAATAGGCCAAATATCATAACCAATATCCAATACCAAATGACCAATTTAATTGTTGTTTGGAATAAGGAATAAATATTTCATCAGGTTCTTTCCCAAAATATTTCTATGACTCTATCCTACAATTCTGTATTAACACAACAACAGCTTCATAACAAGGTGTTAAAGATGAATCCATATTAATGGTCGCTTTTCCAAAGGACTGCTGTTAGCATTGGAGTTGTAGCAATAATACAGGAAGCCAAAAGTTGATCATAGTCTATGTAATATATCTGTTGTTGGCTAATAGCTTCCTCTACTTTCCGCAAAGCTATTTGTCCCTCAGTTAATTGTTGAGGTAAATTAGGATTTGCATCCCCTTTGAGGGTATCAAACAGAGACCTAAGTTCTCCTGTAGTAAGTTTAAGGTTTGGAGGCAAGATTTAAAGGAAACAAAAGAGTTATGTCCTTGGAGAAGACATGTGAAGTAATGTTCCTAGGCACTGGAATCAGGTTAGGCTAGAGATAGATGGAGTTTCTGGGTTAGTACAGATAGGTAGTCTCATTATATTCTCCTAATTTTTTCGGAGAATTTATGCATGGTGTCTGAACTAATAGAAAATATTCTTCTCCTCTTTAACACCCTGCCATAATGATAATGAACTGAATCTCTGAAAGTGTAAGCCAGACTCAATTGAAATGTTTTCCTTAGGCTGGGCGGTGGTGGCGCACGCCTGTAATCCCAGCACTTGGGAGGCAGAGGAAGGCGGATTTCTGAGTTTGAGGCCAGCCTGGTCTACAGAGTGAGTTCCAGGACAGCCAGGGCTATACAGAGAAACCTGTCTCTGGAAAAAAAAAAAAAGCAATGTTTTCCTTTATAAGAGTTACATTGGTCATGGAGTCCTTCACAACAATGGAATCCCTAACTAAGAGAAATAGGGTTCCTTGCTGAATCCAGAGCTCATTGGTTGACTAGACTGGTTGATCAGTAAGCCTCCAGGATCTGCCTCTCTAGTTTTCAGTGCTGGGACTGCAAGCATGGGACCAGCTTTCTACCTTTATGCCAGGGATCCAAACTCAGGTTTTCACCCTTATGCAGCAAGTACTGAGCCATCTCCCCAGCCCTTTACTAACTCTACTTTCTTAGGAAATGATCTTTCTTTTTTTTTTTCATTTTTTTATTCTATATTGTTTGTTTACATTCCAAAGGCTTTCCCCTTTCCCAGTCCCCCCCACCATATGTCCCATAAGTCCTCTCCCACCCAACTATTCCCCAATCACCCCCCAACTCCATCAGTGTTTTGCCATGACATAGGACAAATGACTTTTTCTTCTGTATTTTCTCTTGTTTTGTGTTGTCACCAAAGATAAATATCTTCCTCCTTTAAAACTAGTACTACTACTTTCTCGCCGTATTTCACATTATTAGAGACTTCATATCTCTTTGTTTTTCTTACTCATCAACCCTTAATTTTATTATTTTCTATCTTGTGTACCATATCTATTTAACCTCATGTGTCTCTTCAGATTCACTTGCCTTTTTCATTTTCTGTGTAATTGCTGTCCACTTTTACTGCCTCTGTGTCCTGTCCTAGAATCTCCATTTGAATCCACTTTAATCTGGATTTCATCCCACTGTTCAAGGGAATAAATTATATCCAAAGTCATTATGAACATTTTAAAAGCCAATGAATCACTTTAAGTCCCCATTCTCTTTGAAATACAATTTTATTTGCTTCTAGAGAGTTTCTGCCCTTTCGTACAACACTTGCAATGGTTTCTATAGAACCACAGTCTGTTTTTTATCTTACCAGAATCTTGTCAGCAATTTTGTCCTCTATAGCATTACTTGTTTGTTTATTTTAGACAGAGTCTCACTATGGGTCCCTGGCTGTTTAGTAACTCATATTGTAGACCATAATGACAATATTAAATGACAATATTTCTAAAATATTTCCCAATCTTCTACATGTATGCATGCATATATACATACATATTTAAAGCAATATATTCAGAGGAATATTCTTCCATATATATTTCATCAGTGACCTTATCTACTTTCTAGATTGTTATTTTTCCTTCTATGTTCTTCCTTACTGAATCAGTGTCAGCACAAAGTTTATAGGCCTTTTACATCAAAACCAACCAATCAAACAAAAAATCACCACCACCACCACCACCACCACCACCATCACCACAATATCTCAATCCTGGCTTTACTTACTTTGCAGTCCTTCTTAAGAGCTTGAATATCCTTTCAAATTTCTTTGCAATTGTCCCCATGTGCCCCTTTACTTCTTTTTTTAATTTTTTTAAATTTTTTATTTTCTATATTCTTTGTTTACATTCCAAAGGCTTTCCCCTTTCCCAGTTCCCCCCTCACCATATGTCCCATAAGTCCTCTTCCCACGCCCATTCCCCAATCACCCCCCTCCACACACACACACACACACACACCAATTCTCTGTTCTGGTACTCTCCTACAAAACTGGATCCAGTCATTTCAGGACCAGGGTCCTCTCCTTCCTTTTTCTTGGGAATCTTTTGATTTGCTAATTGTGCCTTGAGCATTCAGAGCTTCTGGGCTCATTAATATCCACTTATCAGTGATGGGAATTCATGTGTATTTTTTTGTAATTGGGTTAATTCATTTAGGATGATATTTTCCAGATCCAACCATTTGCCAACAAATTGCATGAATTCATTATTTTTAATTGCTGAGTAGTATTCCATTGTAAAAACATACCACATTTTCTGTATCCATTCCTCCTTTGAGGGACATCTGGGCTCCTTCCAGCTTCTGGCTATTATAAATAAGGCTACTATGAACATAGTGGAGCATGTGTCTTTATTGCATGCATGGGAATCCTCTGGGTATATTCCCAGGAGTGGTATGACAGGGTCCTCTCGAAGTGTCATGCCCAATTTTCTTTGTTTTTAATTTTTTATTGGATATATTCTATATTTACATTTCATTTCCCTTTTTCTGGTTCCCCACCCCCCAAAGGTCCCACATGCCCTTTTCTCTCCCCCTGTACCACCATTCAATCCTTCTCACTTCCCTGTTCTGGTATTCCCATACACTGATGCTTTGATCCTTTCCAGCACCAGTGTCCACTCCATTCTTCTTGTCAGACATCATTTGGTATGTGGATTGTGTCTTTGGTGTCCCAAGATTCTAGGTTAATATCCACTTATCAGTGAATGCATACCATGGGTATTCTTCTGAAACTGGGTTACCTCACTTAGTATGATGCTCTCCAGCTCCATCCATTTCTCTAAGAATTTCATGAATTCATTGTTTCTAATGGCTAAATAGTACCCATTGTGTATATATACCACATTTTTTGTATTCATTCCTCCATTGAGGGACATCTGGGTTCTTTCCAGCTTCTGGCTATTATAAATAAGGCTGCTATGAACATAGTGGAGCATGTATCCTTATTTCTTGCTGGGGAATCCTCTGGGTATATGCCCAGGAGGGGTATGGCTGGGTCCTCTGGAAGTATAGTGTTCAGTTTTCTGAGGAACCACCAGACTGATTTCCAGAGTGGTTGTACCAGCTTGCAGTCCCACCAGCAGTGGAGGAGTGTTCCTCTTTCTCCACATCCTCGCCAACATCTGATGTTTCCTGAGTTTATAATCTTAGCCATTCTGAATGGTGTGAGGTGGAATCTCAGGGTTGTTTTGATTTGCATTTCCCTGATGACTAATAATGTTGAACATCTATTAAAGTGTTTCTCAGCCATCCAAATTCTGGTGAAAAATCTTTGTTTAACTCTGTACCCCATTTTTTAATAGGGTTATTTGGTTCTTTGGGGTCTAACTTCTTGAGTTCTTTGTATATATTGGATATTAGCCCTCTGTCAGATGTGGGGTTGGTGAAGATCTTTTCCCAATTTGTTGGTTGCCGTTTTGTCCTTCTGACAGTGTCCTTTGCCTTACAGAAACTTTGTAATTTTATGAGGTTCCATTTGTCAATTCTTGATCTTAGAGCATAAGCTATTGGTGTTCTGTTCAGAAACTTCCCCCCTGTGCCCCTGTCTTCCAGGGTCTTCCTCAGTTTCTTTTCTATTACTTTCAGTGTGTCTGACTTTATGTTGAGGTCCTTGATCCACTTGGAGTTGATCTTAGTACAAGGTGATAAGAGTGGGTCAATTTGCATACTTCTGGACATTGACCTCCAGTTAAACCAGCACCATTTGTTGAAAAGGCTACCTTTTCTCCACTGGATGGTTTTAGCTCCTATATCAAAGATCAAGTGACAATAAGTATGTGGGTTCATTTCTGGGTCTTCAATTCTTTTCCATTGATCTATTTTCCTGTCGCTGTACCAATACCATGCAGTTTTTAACACAATTGCTCTGTAGTACTGCTTGAGGTCAGGGATATTGATTCTCCCAGAAGTCCTTCTATTGTTGAGAATAGTTTTAGCTATCCTGGGTTTTTTGTTACTCCAGATGAATTTGAGAATTGCTCTTTCTAGATTTATGAAGAATTTTTTGGGGGATTTTGATGGGGATTGCATTGAATCAGTAGATCGCTTTTGGCAAGATGGCCATTTTTACTATATTGATCCTGCCAATCCAAGAGCATGAAATATTTTTCCATCTCCTGAGGTCTTCTTCGATTTCTTTCTTCAAGGACTTGAAGTTCCTGTCATACAGATCTTTCACTTGTTTGGTTAGAGTCATGCCAAGATACTTTATATTGTTTGTGGCTATTGTGAAGGATGTTATTCCCTAATTTCTTTCTCATCCTGCTTGTCCTTTGAGTACAAGAAGGCTACTGATTTGCTTGAGATGATTTTATAACCATTCACTTTGCTGAAGTTGTTTATCACCTGTAGGAGTTCTCTGGTGGAGTTTTTTGGGTCACTTACATATACTATCATATCATCTGCAAAAAGTGATATTTTTGCTTCTTCCTTTCCAATTTGTATCCCTTTGACTTCCTTAAGTTGTCTAATTGCTCTCACTAGAACTTCAAGTACTATATTGAAAAGATATGGAGAGAGAGGGCAGCCTTGTCTAGTCCCTGATTTTAGTGGGATTGCTTCAAATTTCTCTCCATTTATTTTGATGTTGGCTACTGGTTTGCTGTAGATTGCTTTTACTATGTTTAGGTATGGGCCTTGAATTCCAGCTCTTTCCAAGACTTTTAGCATGAAAGGATGCTGAATTTTGTCAAATGCTTTTTCAGCATCTAATGTGATGACCATGTGGTTTTTTTCTTTTAGTTTGTTTATGTAGTGGATTACATTGATGGATTTCCATATATTGAACCATCCCTGCATCCCTGGGATGAAGCCTACTTGATCATGGTGAATGATCATTTGGATGTGCTCTTGGATTCGGTTGGCAAGAATTTTATTTAGTATTTTTGCATCGATATTCATAAGGGAAATTGGCCTGTAGTTCTCTTCCTTTATTGGATCTTTTTGTGGTTTTGGTAGCTGCATAATTGTGGCTTCATAAAACAAGTTGGGCTGTGTCCCCTCTGTTTCTATTTTGTGGACTAGTTTGAAGAGTATTGGTGTTAGGTCTTCTTTGAAGGTCTGATAGAATTCTGCACTAAAACCATCTGGTCCCGTACTTTTTTTGGTTGGGAGCCTTTCTATAACCCCTTCTATTTCTCTAGGGGTTATGGGACTATTTAGCTGATCTAATTGATCTTGATTTTCCAATTCCAGTGAATGTCCCCGCTCCTGCCACTAATTCATATATGCAAACTGACTTTCTTGGTATTCTCTTAACCACTGGCTTTTGCCTTTCTCTCTTCATTTAATTTATTTCATTTTATTTTTAGTTTATTTCTATAAATTACCTTCCAAATATGTATATTTCTCTCCATAATATAGTATGAATATACTTTTAGATATATCTTTTTAAATTTATCTTTACTCTGACAACTATATACAGTATATTTTGATCATATTCCTTCTTCTCTTGTAAGTCCTTCCAAATCCTTCTTACCTCCCTACTCACATGATGTCATGCTTTTCTCTTTCTCTCTCAAACAAACAAAATATGAAAAAAATGGAATCATATTTCTGTTAATGGTGCTTGACTTATACTGTGCCATGTCTTTGAAGAAAACCAATTTCTCTTATTGCAGAAGCAATCAATTACAAATACATTCTTGAGTAAGTAGTGACAAATTTTGCCACTATTCCTCCCCCATGGTAGGCTTTTAAAAATATGTTTAAATTTATTTGGTGTCCATAAGTGTCTTTACTGCATGTGTTTATGTGCATTACATGTGTGCCTCCTGCAATGGGGGTCAAAATAAGTCATCATATCCCCTGAAACTAGAGTGACAAAGAGTTGTTAACTGCCATATGTGTGCTGGGAACTGAACCTTGGTTCTCTGAAAAATTGGCAAGTTCTCTAAACTGCTGAGCCATCTTTCCAATCCTTCCTATAAGCATCTTATAACAGTCTTCCTTGTCTCTTGTGATCCTGTCATATTAATACCTGTAAAAGAAGCATGTGTCTCCTATGCCTACTTCTGAAGCTTTCTCTTTACCAACCTTATCTTTATCTATGACCTGGGAAATCCGCTTTTGTAATTCTGACCTCATTGTAAGCCTTTCTTTGCTTCAAGAAGTTTCATCTATTATTTAGACTGGATCAGTTTCTGTTTGACAGCTTAGTATTTTTCCCAGAACGTAGCAGAGCACATTTCTGTACATGGCAAATAACTACTATTGTATATTCTCCACAGTATTTAAACAGTACTTCCTGACAGTTGATTTCTAGCCTGTCTCCAGCCTGGATCACTACAAATCACCTTTAATTGCCTCCTTCCTTCTAGTCTTGTGTTCTATTTGGGCATTAACCTTTATAAACAATTATGTGCCTAAAATGAAAGTCAGATTATAACATTTTCTCACTATGTAGCAAAGCTAGTAACTGAAAGATCCAGTCCTCCCTTTATTTTCCATTCTGTTTCAGCCCATTTCTTGTCCTTATTCTCATCTTCTAGTTTATAAATGTACCCTCCTCTCTTATACTTTCAAATATAAAGAAATTTGAAATGCAATGTTTTTCTAAAAGTGATCATTTAATACTTCCCAGTATCTTGCTGAGCATCAGCTGAGGAATTTTGCTTATGTGAGCCAGACTCATCTGCTATGCTCTGAACTGCTCACTTTCTTTTGTTCAGTTTGGGGTTGACTAGTGTGGTTTGATGCACCATAGCCTCATCTAGTGTGATTCTGTTCCCTTCCACACAACTTCTCACCCCTCAGTAGGGGGGTCTGGGCTTATCTCATGGGTGTGGCTTATTTTAAATAAAGAAAACATGAAACTGCAATGACTCCTTAGGCCTAAGCATGACATGAACATACAATCATTTCTGTAGCAGTACATTTGGCAAAGCAAGTTGTAAGATCATCCTAGATTTAAGAAGCTTGAAGAATACTCTCTCTGATGTTTGTGTGTGTGTGTGTATGTATATATCATATATGATATATGATATATATAAATCATATGGAGGTGAATTGGTGGTAATCTCACACTCTTTTACATAGAATATTGGTACCAACCAAGAAAGAGGTCAATGACTAATAACAAAGCTAAAATGCAGAATGAAATCAACTAGTATCAACACATGCATCTCCTGACATTTTAACTGTTTAATTAAGGATAAAACAGCAGAAAATATCTCAACCACTGCTCTTCCTCCCTCCTACCTTCTCTTTTCTTTTTCTTTAGTAAAATCCATGAAGTAGCATTTGTACATTACCATAGGATCCTGTCTTTGAAACTTTTCATGGAAATACAACACGAGTGCAAATGTAATGGGCACAAATCTATGGTTTTCTCTTGGGGTAGCAGTAAGCATTTCTGTTCTTGTCTTACTGCATTTTTGTTTACTTGTCACTCATCTGATGAGAAGCACTGGAGTGCTTTCACTATATTTTAATTTTTGGTCAGGATTCAATCATTATCATCCTATCTCAGGACTTCTCCAAATTCTTGATGCATCCAAATAAGACTAAGCTGGTATTTAAGACATAGTCTTTCAAGAGCAGTGAGGAATGTGGTACCCCGGCTTCTCTCATTGGGCTGCTTTCTGTCTTTCCTTAACTGTATTTTTTTTTTACTCTTTGATTTTGTTTCTTCAGTCACACCACACTTAATTCTAATCTATTGCTATGTTCTATTTTGATATCAGAACTGAAGATTTCCTAGTCACTTTCTTTCCTTCTCTCATTCTTGCATTCTTTTGATATCACATTTACATATTTTATCTTCTTTCCCATTATCATCATCAGCTGAGATAAGTGATTCCACGGGTATTCCTATTCTCTTGTCATGATATAATGCATTTCAAGTGCAAGTTGTAAGGACACTGGCATCATTCATATATCCAAATTCTTCCAAAAATGCACCTGTGTCTATGGTTTCTACTGACCTTTTGCAAACTTTCCCTGAGATTAGCTGCTATTCATCCCAAAAGAGCAAGTTAGCAAAGGGGACAATCTATGAAAAAAGAAAGCTTGCCCCAGAAACTAGCCAAAGACAATATTCAGGTAATCTCTGACTCAGCAGGAAATCAGGAACTAAACTAAAGGTTCTGAAGGAACCACTACTGCTTCATTCTACAGCAGGCATAGTCTGCATAGGAGACACTAGAGAGAAGTTGATTCACATTTCTAACACATTTACAAGATCAAGACCCAGTGAAATGTTTAGCAGGGCTTTATAGTAGCCTTGTGATCCATGTGTGATTGAGAATATGAGTAGGATGATGCTGTGGTGGCATAGCTATATGGGCTGAATGAATGTGTAAAGAACCAAGTGATAAATATGTTAGATTTTGTGGAACTAACTCTTCAGATCTGCCACTGCGTCATGAGAGCAGCCACAGACAATATAAGAAGGAGCACGTGTAAGGCAATAGACTGACTCTGGTGCATAGATCCTAATTTGTCAATTCTTGTCTTAGGTCTTAAAGCACCAAGAATTCTTTTACTATTTCACTGAAATTTAGCTACTCATACAGTATTAAAATTCAAAACTTTGATCTACAACTGCAATTCCTCTTTTTAAAGTTCCTAGAATATAATATGTCATGTTAATGTCATAGATCCTTAGAGATATGGGAAAATATTGAATCATTTTACTACAGAATTCAGTGAAAATTAAGAAATAATCTGCACATAGGCAAGCCCATAAAAATATAAGAAAACATTAGCAGTTAATTAGAAATTAATGTTGAAATGCTAAATGAAGTTCTTTGAATCAACTACATCACATTTGAATTAGTAATATGGCAATTAGTTTGTCTTCCTTCAAAGTACTTGTTAATAAATACTTTATAAAGACTTTTATTAAGTGAGAGCACAGCAGGTTTATAAAGTGCAAATTTACATGGTCTTGAAACATCTATGCAGTGTTCTTTCTTTTTGGACACCTTAGTCATGGTGGCTTCTTAAAAGTATTCATTCATATTGCTGCTAAATTTTAAATAGTTTCCATTCTGAAAGTAAGCTCACATATCTACAATAGTGAATCTGAAGGTGTGGTCTGAGGACTAACAGTATTAATCTCATCAGTTAATGTTCATACCAATCTTAAGGCAATTTTAGACAGATTTATTGAATGCTGATATACGAAGCCTAGAAACTTTTTAAAAAAAATATTCAGTTGATGGCAGGAGTGGCAAATGCTTTTAATTGTAGCACCCAGGGAGCAGAACCAGGTGGATCTGAGCTTGAGAATAGCATGATCTTCAGAGAGAGTTGCAAGATGTCCAGAACTACCTAGAGAAACCCTGTCTTAAAAAAGCGATTCACATCATTCCTGTCTCCATCTGCACTCAGGAGCTAAGGCTGTTCTGTAGTCCTCTGTACACAGGTCCCACCAGGAAAGGGCTGGTCTCCAAGGAGTGCACTTACTCCTGAGCTCAGAGGAACTCACTTTGCCTCCAATAACTGTCCAAAACAGGTCCAGCCAGGAGCACACAGGGCACAGGAACAGTGGAACAGCTGGGACAGGATCCTTACAGTATCCATCTGCACCTAGGAGATAAGGATGTTCCACGGCCCTCCACACCCAAACCCTTCCCAGGAGAAAGCTGGTCTTGACAAGAATGCTAACATAGACTTACAGGCCCTTAGAGGAGGGACAAGATCCAGCCAGAAACAGCAAGATCAACTAATACCAGAGAAACCAGATGGCAAGGGGCAAGTACAAGAACCAAACCAATAGAAACCAAGGCTACTTGGCAAAATCAGAACCCAGTTCTCCCACCACAGCAAGTCCTGGATACCCCAATACACCAGAAAGATAAGATTTGGATTTAAAATTATATCTCCTGATGCTGATATAGGACTTTAAGCAAGACATAAATAACTCCCATAAAGAAATACAGGAGAACACAGGTAAACAGTTAGAAGATCTTAAAGAGGAAACATAAACATCCCTTAAAGAATTACATGAAAACACAACCAAGCAGGTAAAGGAATTGAACAAAACCATTCAAGATCTACAAAATGGAAGTATAAACATTAAAGAAATCAGAAAGGGAGACAATCTTGGAGATAGAAAACATATGAAGGAGATCAGGAGACATAGATGCAAGCACCACCAACAGAATACAAGAGAGAGAAGAGAGAATGTCAGGTGCAGAAGATCCTATAGAAAACATTGACACAACAGCCAAAGAAAATGTAAAATGCAAAAAGGTTTTAATCCCAAACATCTAGGAAAGCCAGGACACATTGGGAAGACCAAATCTAAGGAAAATAGGTATAGAAGAGAGCAAAAATTCCCAAATTAAAGGGCCAGTAAATATCTTCAACAAAATTGTAGAAGAAAACTTCCCTAACCTAAAGAAAGTGATACCCAGGAACATACAAATGGCCTACAGAACTCCAAATAGACTGGACCAGAACAGAAATTCCTTCTGTCACATAATAATCAAAAAACCAAACACACAAAACAAAGAATACTAAGAGCAGTAAGAGAAAAATGTCAAGTAACATATAAAGACAGACCTATCACAATTACACCAGATTTCTCATCAGAGACTATAAAAGCCAGAAGTTCCTAGGTAGATGTCATAGAGACCCTAAGAGAACACAAATGCCCTAGCCAGAAAAATCTGAATTACCATAGATGGAGAAACCAAGATATTCCATGACGAAAAACAAACTTATACAATATATTTTCACAAATCCAGCACTTCAAAGGATGAAAGATGGAAAACACCAAAACAAGGAAAGAAACTGCACCCTAGAAAAACCAGGAAAGTAACCTTCTTTCAACCAATACAAGAGAACATAGCCATAGAAACACAAAAATAACATCAAAAATAACAGAAAGCAGCCGGGCGTGGTGACGCAAGCCTGTAATCCCAGCACTTGGGAGGCAGAGGCAGGTGGATCTCTGAGTTCGAGGCCAGCCTGGTCTACAAAGTGAGTTCCAGGACAGCCAGAGCTACAAAGAGAAACCCTGACTCAAAATAATAATAATAATAATAACAGGAAGCAACAATCACTATTTCTTAATATGTCTTAACATCAATGGACTCAATTCCCCAATAAAAATACATAGACTAACAGATTGGATATGTAAACAGGACCCAACATTTTGTTGCATACATGAAACCCACCGCAGTGACAAAGACAGATACTACCTCAGAGTAAAAGACTGGAAAAAATGTTTTTCAAGCAAATGGTCACAAGAAAAAAGCTGGAGTAGCCATTCTAATATTGAATAAAATCAACTTTCAACCTAAATTTTTCAAAATAGTTAAGGAAGAAAACTTCATACTCATTAAAGGAAAAATCTACCAAGAACAACTCTCAATTCTGCACATCTATACTCCAAATGCAAGGGCACCCACATTCATAAAAGAAACTTAATAAAGCTCAAAACACACATTGCACCTCACAGAATAATAGTAGGAGACTTCAACACACCACTCTCAGCAATGGACAGATCACGGAAACAGAAACTAAACAGAGAAACAGTGAAACTAACAGAAGTTATGAAACAAATGGATTTAACAGACATCTATAGAATATTTTATCCTAAAACAAAAAATATATACCTTCTTCTCAGCAGCACCTCAAGGTACCTTCTCCAAAAGTGACCATATAATCATTCATAAAACAGGCCTCAACAGATACAAGAAGATTGAAATAATTCCTTGCAGACTATCAGATCACCACACATTAAGCTGGTCTTCAGTAACAACAACAACAACAACAACAACAACAACAACAACAACAACAACAAGAAAACCCCAATACATGTGGAAGCTGAACAACAATCTATTCAATAACTTGGTTAAGGAAGAAATAAAGAAAAAAATTAAAGACTTTTTAGAAATCAATGAAAATGAAGCCACAACATACCCAAACTCGTGGGACACAATGAGAGCAGTGCTAAGAGGAAAAAATCATAGCTCTGAGTACCTTCATAAAGAAACTGGAGAGAGCATACACTAGCAGCTTGACAGCACATATAAAAGGTCTAGAGCAAAAAGAAGAACATACACCCAAAAGGAATAGATAGCAGGAAATAACCAAACTTAGGGCCAAAATCAAACAAGTAGAAACAAGAAGAACTATACAAAGATTCAACCCAACCAGGAAGTTGTTGTTTGAGAAAATCCAAGATAAATAAACCCTTAGACAGGCTAACCAGAGGGCACAGAGACAGTATTCAAATTAACACAATCAGAAATGAAAAGGGGGACATAAAAACAGAAACCAAGGAAATCCAAAAAGAGTTCAGATCCTACTACAAAAGCCTATACTCAACAAAACTGGAAAATCTGGAGGAAATGGACAAATTTCTAGAAAGATACCAGGTGCCAAAGTTAAATAAAGATCAGATAAACCATCTAAACAGTCCATAACACCTAAAGTAATGGAAGCAGTCATTAATAGTCTCCCAACCACAAAAAGCCCAGGACCAGATGGGTTTAGTGCAGAGTTCTATCAGACCTTCAAAGAAGAACTAATACCAATACTCTATGAACTATTCTACAAAATGGAAACAGAAATAACACTACCCAATTCATTCTATGAAGCTACAATAACACTGATAACTAAACCACACAAAGACTCTACAAAGAAATAGAACTTGAGACCAATTTTCCTAATGAATATCAATGCAAAATTATTCAATAAAATTCTCACAAATTGAATCCCAGAACATATCAGAATTATCATTCATCATGATAAAGTAGACTTCATCCCAGGGATGCAGGTTTAGTTCAATATACAGAAATCTATCAATGTAATCCACTGTATAAACAAACTCAAAGAAAAAAACCACATGATCATTTCATTAGATGCTGATAAAGCATTTGACAACATTCAATACCCCTTCATGTTACGGGTCTTGGAAACATAAGAAATTCAAGGCCCAAAGCTAAGCATAGTAAAAGCAATATACAGCAAACCAGTAGCAAACATCAAACTAAATGAAGAGAAACTTGAAACAATCCCCCTCAAATAAGGGCCTAGACAAGGCTGCCCACTCTTTCTCAACCTATCCAATATAGTACTTGATGTCCTAGCCAGAACAATTAAACATCGAAAGGAGTTCAAAGAGATTCAAGGATAGTGAAAACTATTCTCAACAATGAGAGAAATTCTGGGGAAATCACCATACCTGACCTCAATCTGTACTATAGAGCAATAGTGATAAAAACTGCATGGTATTGGTACAGTGACAGGTAGGTAGGTTAATGGAATAGATTTGACAAAGGAGCTATAACCATCCAGTGGAAAAAAGACAGCATTTTCTACAAATGGTACTGATTCAACTAGAGGTTAGCATGTAGAAAAATGCAAGTAGATCCATTTTTATCTTCCTTGTACAAACCTCAAGTCCAAGTGGATCAAGGACCTCCACATAAAATGAGACACACTGAAACTAATACAAAAGGAAGTGAGGAAGAGTCTTGAACACATGGGCACAGGGGAAAAGTTCCTATACAGAACACCAATAGCTTATGCTCTAAGATCAAGAATTGACAAATGGGACCTCATAAAATTGCAAAGTTTTTGTAAGGCAAAGAACACTGTCAATAGGACGAAATGACAACCAACAGATTGGGAAAAGATCTTTACCAATCCTATATCTGATGGAGGGCAAATATCCAATATATACAAAGAACTCAAGAAGTTAGGCTATAGAGAATCAAATAACCATATTTTAAAATGGGGTACAGAGCTAAACAAAGAATTTTCAACTGAGTAAAATCAAATGGCCAGGAAGCACCTAAAGAAATGTTTAACATCCTTAGTCATCAGTGAAATGCAAATCAAAACAACCCTGAGATTCCAACTAACACCAGTCAGGATGGCTAAGATAAAAAACTCAGGTGTCATCAGATGCTGGTGAGGATGTAGAGGAAGAGGAACACTTCTCCATTGCTGGCAGGATTGCAAGCTGATACAACCACTCTGGAAAACAGTCTGGCAGTTCCTCAGAAAACTGAGCATAGTACTACCTGAGGACCCAGCTATACCACTCCTGGACATATATCCAGAAGATGCTCCAACATGTAATAAGGACACATGCTCCACTATGTTCATAGCAGCCTTATTTATAATAGCCAGAAGCTAGAAAAAACCCAGATGTCCCTCAATGGAGGAATGGATACAGAAAATGTGATACATTTACACAATTGAATACTACTTAGCTATTCAAAACAATGAATTCATGAATTTTGCAGCAAATGGAAAGAACTAGAAAATATCACCTAGAGTGAGGTAACACAATCACAAAAGAACACACATGGTATGCACTCACTGATAAGTGGATATTAGCCCAGAAGCTCAGAATACCCAAGATATAATTCACAGATCAAACGAAGCTCAAGAAGAAGGAAGACCAAAGTGTGGATACCTTGGTCCTCCTTATAAGGGGGAACAAAATACCCATGGGAGGAGATACAGAGAAAATGTGTGGAGCAGAGACTAAAGGAAAGGCCATCCAGAGACTGCCCCACCTGAGAATCCATCCCATATACAGTTACCAAACCCAGACACTATTGTGGATTCCAACAAGTGCTTGTGAACAGGAGCCTGATACAGTTCTCTCCTGAGAGGCTCTGCCAGTGCCTGACAAACACACAGGTGCATGCTCATAGCCAAAAATTGGACTGAGCATAGCATCCCCAATCTAGAGAAAGTACCCATGGAACTGAATGGGTTTGCAGCCCCATAGGAGGATCAACAGTATCAATCAACCAGTACCTCCAGAGCTCCCAGGGACTAAAGCACGAACCACAGAGTACATGTGGAGGGTCCCAGGGCTCCAGCCACATATGTAGCAGAGGATGGTCTTGTTGGACATCAATAGGAGGAAAGGCCCTTGATCCTGTGAAGGATCTATGCTGATAATCCAGTATAGGGGAATGCCAGAACAGGGAAGCTGGAGTGGTTGGGTTGGTGATTAAGGGGATGGACGACGGGATAGATGTAGAGAGCCTTATTGGGGTGCCATGCCACCTGGCAGGACATCGACCAACGTGAAGTTCCTCTCCCAGTCTTTGAGCAGGAACTCCTGTGTTAGCCATGATCCCCTCCACCTAGAGTGGAGCGCTCAGAAAAAAAGTGAAGCCCATTGTTCTTCAAGGACCTGCAGTTTCCTGAGAAATACTAGCCACCACTGGTTCTGCGTTCTGCTGAGAAGCTTCCAGCCTTTGTTTCCCCCCGCCCCCGCCTATATATTTGGAGTTCTTCATTAAACTTTGAGACCTTGAACAGCCATGTTGTCTTGGTCTTTATCTCTTTTGCTGCCTTCCCATACATCCCCAGCTTCTCTTCCAGGTAACCAGTTCGATGTAACTGCGGGCAGTTACAGATAGGTGTTTTTCAGAGGGTAAACCAGGAAAAGAGATAACATTTGAAATGTAAATAAAGAAAATATCTAGTAACCCTACCCCCCCCACACACACACATACCAAGTTAATGGGATAAAGCTTAGCTTGAGAGCCACAGATTTAAGCAAATAATGTTCAACTGGATGTGTTTCAGGTAGTATACATGGAATAATGGATTCTACCTAGTTTGTCCATTGAAATCCCTTTAGCTGCTTCATAAATATCTACATGAGTCCCACCCCAGTGATAACTATTTAATAGATATAGAATGTGGCTTAAACTTTGAATGTCAAGAAGATTCTGAGGTGGTTATAGCTAGATGTATCTAGCAATCACTACTGTAGGGGACATCATATTTTACTCCAAACACAGTGGGACACTATGTTTGATGGTATGGGGATGGCTTATTTTTCTCTTTCACCCTGTCTCATATAATGCTGAACTCTGTTTCCACTGGAAGACTGTTTGCTTGCAGCATTTATCTTCAGTCTTAACAGCATGAGCTTAGAATTGACCATTACAATACTGAGAAGTAGTATAGTTGTATGGATATTATGGATACTTGCATTCTTCTTTTACATCAGTTAAATGAAGTTATTTCTGTACTCTACACACACACAAACACACACACATATACACACACACACATACACACACATACACACACACACACATACACACACACACACACACACACACACACACACACCATAGGTGCTGGAAATCCAGTGTATATTGATACACATACTTTGACCTTTGTGTTAGCAATGAAATGCCATGAAAGGGAAATAATCTAGTTGTATACATTGTAAAATGAGGGCAATGAAACAAAAACTGAGAACAAAGAACAGAACCAAAACCATGGCCAAAGAACATGTGAAAAAAAATCAACCAATATAAAACACCTAAGAATAAGGAAAATGGTGATTTGATGTAGGATGCAGATGCTGTTTCCAGATCAAAAACTACTCATTAAGCAAAGTCAGAATAGTGAATTCAGTAATTAACTCAAGAAGAAGAATAAATACAAACCAAAGAAAACCAAATAATTTTATTAATTGCATTGAGAAGATATTAACATGAAAATTCGGATAATGTTGGAACATTTCATTTAAATATTAAAAATAGACAAACCATTATCTTGTCTATGAAAGTAATGTGATGAATCAGAGTAAGGATGGGTCAAACCTGGGTATGGAGGTTTATATAGCCTTGTAATCCCAGTGCCTATGAGATGGAAGCAGGAGGATAAAGGGATCAAGGCCGCCCTTGGCTACAAAGCAAGCTCGAACCCATCCTGGAATCTATCTCAAAAACCATAAGAAATCAAAAGTACAGAATTATAAAATATTACACACAAATACATGCTAAGCTTTTAATAACTTGAAAAATTGAGAGATGGATATTTTTAAAATAGATAAAAAATGAGCAAATGATTGCAATTGGACAAACAATAGAAGAAATTTGGGGGAAGATGTGTAAATTTTTTTGCAGGCAGTTTTCAAATCATTAAGTTTCAGATATTTCTAAGCTATTGAAAGTGTTCCAGAGAATGAAAGAAAAAGGAAACTTTTTAAAAAACAAAGCCAGAAGTTAGAGTAATGCTGAGAAGCACATCTGACATTCAAAAATATTTTTACAAAATGGTGAGAAAAAAAGAAGAGGAAAAGAGAATGTGAGAAGAAGAGGGGGCAAGGAGATGAAGAGAAACTGGCAACTTTATAGAGACTTCACAAAATTGGTCTTAGGAAAACTAAAGCATTGGCTCATGCCGAGGAGAGCAAAAGCCCTTGAGCCTTCAGGAGCTCCCTATTATTCAGGGAAGAATGGCCTTGGGGAGTTAAATACTTTTATGATTCTGAATCACGGTTGAATATACAAATATCACTTTAATTGGAAGAAAGTAAACTACATCCAATGCATTCAACACAAGAAAGCATGCACCCAATTAAAAATATAACTTAAAGATATAAAAGAGAAGAGATATCCTGCAGGGTTTGATAATGATGCTCCAAAAATCCCCTGGGTTATTAAACAAAAATTCCAGAGCCAGGTGAAGGTATCTCCTTATGAGTTGTTGATTAGGAAGGTTCCAGAGCCTTCCATCCTAAACAATAATACAGGTTATCATTCCCCTTGGTTGCTTAGAGATACTTAGTTGATAAGACCTACTGCTGAAGATAGAATATATCTTCGTTGCAACATATAGAGAAATGGAGCTGAAATTGAGCTGGGAACTTTTCCTCTGCTGACATTAGTATTGGAAGATGTTTTGCAAGTTGCTGAGAGGGAAAATGTTTCAATGGTTTTAATCATCTGTGAACCCTTGGAACAATGTCAATGTGCCAGGTAGGATGTGATCATGCATTCAAAAGTGTCAGCAGTGTTATGGGGTAACCAACAACTCTCTCATTAGCTTTGAGGTTTGTTCCACAAAAGCAAATGCATGCCTGATATTGTAATTCCAGTCAAAAATTCCTATCTGAGGAGGTGTGAGGTCTAGAGGTGAACCTAGTAATACCATTTAGGTAAATTGACATGGCACCCCACTGTCTTCTAAATATTTATGCTTATAATCAACAGGAAAATGCTATTTCAGTCTCCATCAGAGGAGCATCTCTTGGCAGTGATGATAGAAACTTTTGGCTGCTCAAGATGTTGAGAAAAAGTGGTGGTTAGGTGGTCAGTAATCCCTGAACAGGACATTTTGCTACCTCCTCTAAGGCTCAGGGAATGTCACTGGAAGACAGACTATAAATAAATAAATAAATAAATAAATAAATAAATAAGCCAGAAACAGTAAGAAAGGCTATGTTCTAGGCATGGCATAGCCAATGCAATCACGCCCTCAGAACAGCTGTAGTTACCTAGAATGAGCCTATACAAAAGACTGGGCTTGTCAACAATCAATCACAGATCAGGGAGGGGCTCATAAAGCCCTACTCCTCCTTACTGAGCTATTGATGTATTTTTGAGCAAGAGGCAGTTGTGAGCCCACCAGTCTCCTATGGATATTTCTAATTGCATAGTCACACAGATGGTCCTGGTGAATCTCAATAGACCTCAAAACAACAACATCATCAACAACAAAAAGACAGGAATGTGGCAAAGGAACTTGTAGGGGAGGAGTAATAGGGAAAAGGGGCAGAAGAGAGCAGGTAGGGGTTACAGCAATCAGAATGTTATAATATATGTATATATAATATATGTATATATGTGTGTATATACTATGTATATGCATATGTATATATGACATTGGCAAAGAACAAATTCAATGAAGCTGTTTAAAAAATTAAAATGTAAAAAAACATAATACATACTCATCACTTTTTTTCAGTATGAAATTTTGTCTAAACAGATGAATTAATCCATTGTAAGGATTAAAAACTATTAGGCCTCAATTGGACCAGGTTTCAATGGCACATAAGACCTTGTGATGGTTTCCTTTTCAAAATTTTAGCTACTGGATCTAGCCTCTCCAGTAATTTTAGGATGACAATACATTTGAAGGAATATATAAGCTATCAAGTGCTATGCTTCCATATTCTATTTGCTTAAACTCTAGTTTAATTCCCTTCTTTAATCAAAATGCATATTGTTGGAAGAGATTCAGATTTCTTTGAATGTCAGCCAGAACTTTTGGATCAATAGCCCTTTGCAATCTGGGTAATGCTCCTTTGTCACAAATGTATAAGCTACATCAACTACTAGCTTTCAGATCTTGGGAGCTTTCCTAAAGTATCCACTTTCTCTGCCTGATGATTTTTTATATATTTGTACAATAACTTATTTTTAACAATTGAGTAGGACAGTAGAATATTTTTAAAAAATCATTTAAGAAGACAAAGATACTAAATGTCCAATCTTTTTTCACAACACTATTTGTCAAAGAAAGGAACTTGGTGAAATGATTAACTCTAAGTTTGGGGAAGGAACTATACAGGATAAGACTAGAGCATCTTGAGGTACCAGAGAAAGAGGGAGAGAGGGAGAGAGGGAGAGAGGGAGACAAAGTTAGAAATGTTTAAAACTAAACAAACTAAACCCTCACAATGACAGGGAACCTGGCATACAGAGTCAATTTAAAGATTTCCCAATAAAACTTAGAAGTTTTTAAGCAATAAAACAAAGTTATATGTAATTATCACCCAGTGTATAAAACATTCATAAGGGTACTTCAATGTAAATAAATGATCAAATCATTAACCAGCTAACCAGAGAAGTGTTGCTATTCAATTTATGCACTTTTCATTCAAGATGGTGAAGTAGTCCACACTGTGTGTATGACCTGCACATCATGATTTCATTTCCAGTATACACATTTTAGAACACAATGAAGAAAGGAGTGGGGGGTCGTCAACTTCACAGTGCAAATACATGACAAATGCTACCTCAGGGACCAAGGTGAACCTCAACCATATATGTTGTATTGATAATCTGTTCCTTTGATATAATATGCTAAGATGGCAATCTTCTAGTAGTTCTGTCCAAAATTCATAATGAGTCTATGTTAAGGCCTAGGTAAAATGTTAAGACCTAGATGGAATTTTAAGGTCTAGATAAAATATTAAGGCCTAGGTAAGTTACTTGGCTAGCCTGCCATTATAAAGAAACTTTCTCATGTTTCTGCGGTTACTAGGAAACTTCCAATGCCAAGATTGATTAAATATTCTGTTATATTCTGTGCCCTTGGAAATTAATCATGATAGAAGTTAGTAGAGTTGTTTTGTACAGTTACCCACAATAAGCTTGGACTGGACCAACCACCCCACAGCACTTCCCACACCTGTGCACAAGCTTTGCCGGTATAAGCTGCCCTTGCTATGGACTGCAGCATAAGAGAGACACCTGCACCAATGTAAGAAACTATTTGGAATAAGACTTCCATTTTGAGTAATGGTCAAGTAGAATTTAAGTTCCCAAGACCTCCCTGGGAACTGGCATCCTGCTTGGCAGAAAGAGACATGGACATGAGTATCAGACATCCTGATTGGCAAGTTTAGACATGAATGTTTGACAATTCCCATCTTGGTAGACAGATTAGAACATGAATATTAGGCCATGCAAGTCCCCTACCACAACTGAATAGCCCAACCAATGAGAGCAGGATAAATAAATGTACGACAACTGCTGAGTAGTATTCCATTGTATAAATACACCACATTTTCTGTATCCAGAAATTTTTAGGCAAATGGTTGGTACTGGAAAATATCACCCTAAGTGAGGTAACCCAATCCCAAAAGAATACACATGAAATGCAATCACTGATAAGTGGATATTAATTAGCCCAGAAGCTCTGAATACTCAAGAAACAATTAGCATATCAAATGATTCCCAAGAAGGAAGGAGAGGGCCCTGGTCATGAAAAGGCTTGATCCAGTTTTGTAGGAGAGTACCAGGACAGAGAAATGGGAGGGGGTGATAGGGGAATGGGCAGAGGGAAGAGGACTTATGGGACATATGGTGAGGGGGACACTGGGAAAGGGGAAAGCATTTGGAATGTAAACAAAGAATATAGAAAAAACAAATAAATAAATGTACAACAACAACATGTTCTTAAGGGAATCCCCTATCCCTAAATCCTGACTGGTGAAATAATTTGGCACAGATGTTTGTGGATTTTGGACTTAAAATCCATGTAGGATCTTAACTTGAAGTCGTGGTTTAATTCCAGAATCTGAACCATAGCCCTGGTCAACCAGTCATCAGGTGTATGGTCAATAAACTATCCATGACTAACTGAGATTAGTGTTTGTGTGGTTTGCAAGGCAATTCCCAAACCCCAATAGTCTGGACACTCTAAGAAATGGCTTACCAATCCCCTTCAAAACTGTTGAGATCATAAGTCAGGGAGGTGTTTTGTCAGGTAAAGGTGTTTGCTGTGCCAGCTTGACTAGCTGAGTTCAATCCTTGGAATCCACATTATTGTCTGACTGGCACACTTGTGCCATGGTATGCACAAACACCCTCAACATCATACATATACAAACAATAATAATAATTTCAAAACTGTTAAAAACCTGCAAAGATTGCCAAGAGCAAAGAAAGCCTCAGGAAACTGTTATAGTAAAGAAGAATTTAAGACAATATGACAAGTAAACATCATGTGAGAACTTGGTTGGGATTCTAGGGGGGAAAGGACATTATGGAAAAATTAAGGAAATGAACAGGATTCAGACTGTAGTTAATAATAATGAATCTAAATAATATAATATACAATTTATTCATTAAATGCCATACCAATATCAGATTTTAATAAACTAGATTTCGAGATTCTGACATGTATATTTCATTCATAACTTTCTTGTAAAGATAAAATTTAAAAGGTTTGTTTAAAAAGATTAGAAAATAAATATAAGTTCAAGTTTCAAAGCAAATAGCTTAATGAAGATTGATACATTCCTCCGGGACAAGTAAAAATTCAAATACTCATACAGCAACAGCTTAGCATTTAAGCTCTTTTCTGATCTAACTTTAATATGTATGTTCAGAAATAACATCTGAGAGCACCTATTCCAATTAAGGTTAATTGAGTTATAGTGATAGCATTAAGTTCAATTGTAAACTCTGACTGATATTTATTTTTATTACCTTCAATTCTATGACCTTCTCAAAAGTAAGAATCAGTCCTACTCATCTCTCTCACTAGCTCCTAGAAACACAAGTGAAATATGTAGTTAAATGCATTAATGGAATTAATTAATTGATTGATTAGCAGAACTGGATGGCTCTGAAACCGAGATAATTATATAATAGGAAGAAAAAACACACATAGACTCATTTACATAGACAGAATTTGTATGTAAGCCCAATATTTTTTAGGACCTCTACTTATGAAGTTTTTTTGGAATTGGTGAAGATGAAACATTCTGACACTAAATTGATTATCATAGTATTATATATGAATAGTTTTTATGCTCAACAAAATGATAGCTTATAAACATTTTTCAAAGATGTTTGCAATACATGTTTAAGTCAAATAGCAGATGTGCAGAACAAAGCAAAACCAAAAAGGTTCTAACTTCTTGAAGAGACACTTAGAGAACAGCTAACAAGTATTGGCCATAGATGCTACAGGAATTGTTGTGTCTAGGAATAATTATTCTAAATGAGGTATTGAAGAGAAGCTTAAATTTTATGGTAAAACTGAGAGGTAAAATGCCAAGGAAAATGATACTCTCTTCTTATAAATATTCATAAATAATATTTCCCTAGTCTACATCCAGTTTCTCTTGTTATTCATTTCAGAAGTATAGGATTCACTTTCTTCTACATATTTCAACAAAGACTTAAGGCCAAAGTTTCTTTGGAATTTGCCCACTTCTAAAGTTGGATGTTCCCTTTGTCCAAGACAACACTCTCCTCTAATGAATTTCCTGTTATTAACCTTTGTGTCTCCTGGTTCATTGCCATATAGAAGCTAACAAGATTATTAAAATAAATGTAGATTTGATTATGTCATTCTAAATGACATTCTTTCATCCTTGGTATATAGATGAAAATACTTAAGAATAATCTAACTTTCCCCTTTCCTCTGCAAAAAATTTCACACTGATATGGCATCCAGATTGTTCACCTCAGGGTAGAGGCATTCATCTCCCTGCTGACTGCTGAAGGCTCATGGATGTCTTTTATCAAAAATCCACCTCAGTTACATATAGCACTAAAATCTAAAACTGGTCAGTGTTGGCATGTATTAAGGCATGACACTTTACTTCAATTAAGACACCAAAGGATTATTTTAGCTCTCCACATTACATGTTAAATCATCTCTTGTACCTGTATTGGAGTTAATCTTCACTCTATTCCTCTTCCCTCTTTAAGTACAAGTCACGACAAACCTCCAGCACTCCAATATAATCTCCATTTGAGAGGTTGTTTCCCATGAATGTACCTGAAAATAGCTTTCCCCCCAACATAATGCATCTTTTACTCATAGCTATAGCAAACTTGGATTTCAGTCTTGTGTCTGTACCAGTTAATAAAGCTGAGCTTCATAACTTGACATGCTGACCTTTCTATGAAATAAGATACTATAAAACAGAAATTCTAAAACTTGAATATGCCTTTGAATCACATGGACCTTGCTAAAAATGCATATATGGATTTTCCTGAGACACTGTACTTTGGATGTCAATTCTTATGTGACATTACTACTTGTATATGGAGCACACACATGAGTATTTATGGTCTTTGAGATTCATTAAAGCTGAAGTAGTTTGATGGACAGTTAGTTGCATACAATTCTGGATTAAAGACTGTAGTAGCTTAGAGTAGGGTTCAAGTCTCAGCTCTGAACATACTAGCTTGAACATAGGTTCAGCTTCTACATATACCAAACCAAGAGGAATGGTGCCAACTCTTTGGAGTTATTGCAGGAATTGAATAGCATCTAACATAGGCAAATCTCTTAGCACAGTGCCTAACATACAAGCCTCAGGACCATCAAAATCTCCTGTAACTGCAAACAGGTATCCATGGGGACACTGCCAGTAGCATTATTTCTGAGCTATAGTTCAGAGGTTCAGAAAACATACTGGGACAGAATGATAGTGTAAGCACAGAAATGAGGAAAGGCTCTATCAAATGGATCAGAAACTAGGAAAAGATTTTATGGCTCCCTGAAATCTCCTGTGTCGTTTTGCAAGTAAAGAAAGGCTCATAAATCCCAGCTTCTATTTGTTCTGTGGTCCATGGGATGGCTAACCTGAGAAGTAGGCAATGCAAAAAGAGGAATCTGTCTTGCTCTTTCTCTTTTCTGTGTCCATTGTACTTAGCAGCATCTCTCAGGATGCACTCTTAAGATTTGTGCTGGATTTAATCCTAGCAAGCCTATGATCAAAACCTCACCATAGTCCCTAGAGACAATATTAAAAAGGACTCCATGGCTCTAACATGTTTCCTTTGATCCCAAGCAGAGAACTCATCTCAACAGGAAACACTGTTGTTTCCTCTCAGTGGGTCTGGCTGAAAGCAGCTGCTCTTGTACAAGCTAGCATGCTGACACAGAGACAAAGGGACATATCTCAGAGCTGGGTAACACAAACAGGCAAGCAGTGAGTGGCATTAATTCTGATTCAGCGAATAGTGAGTACAGATCATCTGAAGAGGTAAGGCCTCACTGGGGTCAGCAGAACACAGGTGGAGGGTGGAGGAAAAAGCCACCTAACAAAAACATGCCTGTGAATCCTTTGTGGCTCCCAACAAGAGCAAACGCACTGTCAAATGATGGCAAAGCTGAAGCAGCCTGAGTAAAATGAGTCTGTTTTTACCTAGTGAAAGACACTTGCCCCAAAGGAGGACATAGTTCAGAAAATAATTGTAGAATAACTCTCAAAACACAAAGGAAGAGGGGACTATGGAATTTATTGTAGCTGGTTATATGCTAGTCTGATTTATTTCTTAACATTCAGTTGACATTAAGGGTTTTAATCATCCATGAAGAATATAAAGTGTACACTTGAAATAAATAAAAAAAATTGTACATTCAATTCAATTCATTCACCCATTTCCAGCTTCCTTTGCTGTTGTATATAGTCAGTAAGTAGACTTTGTCCTGCTGGTATGTAAATATAAAGGGATGTGCTCTTGGCTTGACTCTTAAAACTCTCCTTTGTATAGTTTGTGCTGGCTGTTTTTTTGTAAACTTGTTATAAGATAGAGTCATCTGAGAGGAGGAAACCCCAATTGAGAAAATGTCTTTATAAGATGAGTGTGTAGACAAGCCTGTATGGCATTTTTGTAGTGATTGATGGGGAAATGCCCAGGCCATTGTGGGTGGGGTCAGCCATGACCTGGTCCTGGGTTCTATAGGAAAGCAGGATGAGCATACCATAATGAGCAAGTCTGTAAGCAAAACTCCTCATGTTTCTTCATCAGCTCTTGCCTCCAGGTTCCTTCCTTGTTTGACCTCCTGTCCTGACTTCCTTTAAAGATGAACAGTGATGTGGAAGTATAAGAAAACAAAACAAAACAAACATTTGTTCCACAATTTGCTATGGTCAAGGTGTTTTATTACAGCAATGATAATCCTAAGACATACTCCTCCCATTTGATTGTACTGTAAAGAATATTAGCAGGATCTTCCAGAAGGCTGAACTACAAGATAGGAGATCAATTCCTTAAATGACTCTAGTAGAGCTCAAATACTCACCTGACCCTATGGCCCCCATTACATGCATGAAAATTAAAGATTTAGTGTTCCAGTTATTTAAATCTCAGCATTACATGCTGTAACGGCTCTCATCAGCACATAGAGATTATGCAATGGGAAGATAAAGGCTGGATCATCATATCCTTCCTTGGCCTTAGGAAATGTGGGACCGCATACTCAATGGGGTAGACAGCAGGCTAGCAGTTGGTTAACCAGGCTAGTGCCAGGGAATTTGAGGGTGAGGTAAGAGTCACTTTGTGGCTAAGACATCACTAAACAGAATGGGCTATTAAGGAAGCCACACTTCAGTATGAGTACAGTCTTTCTATGGGTAACATGGGGAGGCCACCCACTCTTAAGTCTACTATTACCTTTTAGGCCATGACTAAGAAAACTATTGTCTGTTCAACAAATCTAGATGACCACATGTGTTCATACAATCTATGAACTAATCATTTTTCTTTTAAGTAGTTGCAAATATCAAAATAATATATTGTGCATGAAAAATTACATGAAATTCAAATTTCAGTGTTGAGTAATTTTTATTGGCTTATAGCCACACTTACTTATTCACATATGATCTGTTCTGCTTTTGTATACAATGGAGAGTAGCTATATGGCTCACAAAAATGCTAGAACATTCAGTTTCCTTACAGAGCAAGCTTGACAATTCCTTCCTACTTTAAAGCCTGAATTTTGTCTGTGTGCTAGACTACATTATGGTTTCCATTCTTCTGTTCTCCTGAATTCACGTTGTCATGTGACTTTGAATTTTATGCTTCTGAGTAGAATGTGTTCTGCTTCATTGATGTTCAGCTTTGCTGGGTCACTTGCTTTGGACAGTGGAGTATGAGAGAAAGCAGTAATCAAACTGTGCCAAGCCTTGTCAGTAATAGCAATAACATGTATTTGCTTTTCTCAGTTTTGTCTCCAGCAATGTCTTGAGAAGAACATGCCCTTCTTGGCATAGGAATGCAGTGAAGAACTATCTCAAGTGAACCTCATGTCCAAAGTCATAAGCAAAGTTGCCTAAACAATTTTTAGACTCGTTAGTATTAAATATATATTTATAGGTGCATATCAATGAGCTTTGTGATTTTTTTGTTAAACAGAACCAAGTAACCAATACTTTATGTAGCCACTGAGGAGAAACACCAATTGTAAGGTTACACATGATTTTAAGAAAATGCTAAAGGCTGTTAGGAAGTTTCCAGGGACCTAAGAATAAAAACATTTTATATTAGTCATAGAAAAGCCTAGTAGGCAAAATGAAATAAAATAAACTCAGGCTGGAGTCTTTTTAGCTATTTCTCCTTTTCTGAGGTTTAAATAATGCCTCTGACATCCCTCCCCTCGAATAGATGGTCATATGTTGGCATAAAAATTTTGTCTAGCCTTTTTATTGGAGGTGATCTTTGTTTGGGTATAGCACTCTTCTTTTTCCTTTTTTAAAAATTTTCTATATTTGTTTACATTCCAAAGGCTTTCCCCTTTCCCAGTTCCCCCCTCACCATATGTCCCATAAGTCCTCTTCCCTCTGCCCATTCCCCAATCACCCCCCCCTACTTCTCAGTTCTGATACTCTCCTACAAAACTGGATCCAGTCTTTTCAGGACCAGGGTCCTTTCTATCCTTCTTCTTGGGAATCTTTTGATTTGCTAATTGTGCCTTGAGTATTCACAGCTTTTGGGCTCATTAATATCCACTTATTAGTGATTGCATTTCATGTGTATTCTTTTGTGATTGGGTTAACTCACATAGGATGATATTTTCCAGATCCAACCATTTGCCTACAAATTCCATGAGTTCATTATTTTTAATTGCTGAGTAGTATTCCATTGTATAAATATACCACATTTTCTGTATCCATTCCTCCTTTGAGGGACATCTGGGCTCCTTCCAACTTCTGGCTATTATAAAGAAGGCTGCTATGAACATAGTGGAGCATGTATCTTTATTGTGTGCAGGGGATTCTGCTGGGTATATGCCCAGGAGTGGTATGACACGTTCCTTTGGAAGTGTCATGCCCAATTTTCTGAGGATGCGCCAGACTGATTTCCAGAGTGGTTGTACCATCTTGCAGTCCCACCAACAGTGGAGGAGTGTTCCTCTTTCTCCACATCCTCGCCACCACCTGTTGTCTCTTGAGTTTTTAATCTTAGTCATTCTGACTGGTGTGAGGTGGAATCTCAGGGTTGTTTTGATTTTCATTTCCCTGATGACTAATGACGTTGAACATCTCTTAAGGTGTTTCTCGGCCATCTGAATTTCTTCTGTTGAAAATTCTTTGTTTAGCTCTGTACCCCATTTTTTGATAGGGTTATTTGGTTCTTTGGGGTCTAACTTCTTGAGTTCTTTGTATATATTGGATATTAGCCCTCTGTCAGATGTTGGGTTGGTGAAGATCTTTTCCCATTTTGTTGGTTGTTGTTTTGTCCTTCTGACAGTGTCCTTTGCCTTACAGAAACTTTGTAATTTCATGAGATCCCATTTGTCAATTCTTGATCTTAGAGCATAAGCTATTGGTGTTCTGTTGAGAAACTTTCCCCCTGTGCCCATGTCCTCCAGGGTCTTCCCCAGTTTCTTTTCTAATAGTTTCAGTGTGTCTGATTTTATGTGGAGGTCCTTGACCCACTTGGACTTGATCTTAGTACAAGGAGATAAGAGTGGGTCAATTCGCATTCTTCTGCATGTTGACCTCCAGTTGAACCAGCACCATTTGTTGAAAAGACTATCTTTTTTTTCCACTGGATGGTTGTAGCTCCTTTATCAGAGATCAAGTGACCATAAGTATGTGGGTTCATTTCTGGGTCTTCAATTCTTTTTCCTTGATCAACTTTCCTGTCGCTGTACCAATACCATGCAGTTTTTTTTAACACAATTGCTCTGTAGTCCTGCTTGACATCAGGGATATTGATTCCCCCAGAAGGCCTTCTATTGTTGAGAATAGGTTTAGCTACCCTGGGTTTTTTTGTTACTCCAGATGAATTTGAGAATTGCTCTTTCTAGATCTATGAAGAATTGATTTGGGATTTTGATGGGGATTGCATTGAATCTGTAGATTGCTTTTGGCAAGATGGCCATTTTTACTATATTGATCCTGCCAATTCAGGAGCATGGAATATTTTTCCATCTCCTGAGGTCTTCTTCGATTTCTTTCTTCAAGGACTTGAAGTTCCTGTCATACAGATCTTTCACTTGTTTGGTTAAAGTCACGACAAGATACTTTATATTGTTTGTGGCTATTGTGAAGGGTGTTATTTCCCTAATTTCTTTCTCAGCCTGCTTGTCCTTTGAGTACAAGAAGGCTACTTATTTGCTTGAGTTGATTTTATAACCAGCCACTTTGCTGAAGTTGTTTATCAGCTGTAGGAGTTCTCTGGTGGAGTTTTTTGGGTCACTTATGTATACTATCATATCATCTTCAAAAAGTGATATTTTGACTTCTTCCTTTCCAATTTGTATCCCTTTGACTTCCTTATGTTCTCTAATTGCTCTTGCTAGAACTTCAAGTACTATATTGAAAAGATATGGAGAGAGAGGGCAGCCTTGTCTAGTCCCTGATTTTAGTGGGATTGCTTCAAGTTTCTCTCCATTTATTTTGATGTTGGCTATTGGTTTGCTGTATATTGCTTTTACTATATTTAGGTATGGGCCTTGAATTCCTGTTCTTTCCAGGACTTTTAGCATGAAAGGATGCTGAATTTTGTCAAATGCTTTTTCAGCATCTAATGAGTTGATCATGTGTTTTTTTTCTTTTAGTTTGTTTATGTAGTAGATTACATTGATGGATTTTCATATATTGAACCATCCCTGCATCCCTGGGATGAAGCCTACTTGATCATGGTGAATGATCGTTTTGATGTGCTCTTCAATTCGGTTGGCAAGAATTTTATTTAATATTTTTGCATCGATATTCATAAGGGGAATTGGCCTGTAGTTCTCTTTCTTTGTAGGATCTTTGTATGCTTTTGGTATCAGTGTTATTGTGGCTTTGTAGAACGAGTTGGGCCGTGTTCCTTCTGTTTCTATTTTGTGGAATAGTATGAAGAGTATTGGTGTTAGGTCTTCTTTGAAGGTCTGATAGAATTCTGCACTAAAACCATCTGGTCCCATACTTTTTTGGTTGGGAGACTTTCTATAACCCCTTCTATTTCTCTAGGGGTTATTCGACCATTTTTGCTGACCTAATTGATCCTGATTTAATTTTGGTATTTGGTATCTGTCTAGGAAATTTTCCATTTCCTCCAAATTCTCCAGTTGTGATGAGTATAGGCTTTTGTAGTAGGATCTGATGGTTTTTTTTAATTTCCTCAGTTTCTGTTGTTATATCCCCCTTTTCATTTCTATTTTTGTTAATTTGGATACTGTCTCTGTGCCCTTTGGTTAGTCTAGGTAAGGGTTTATCTATCTTGTTGATTTTCTCAAAGAACCAGCTCTTGGTTTTGTTGATTCTTTGTATGGTTCTCTTTGTTTCTACTTGATTGATTTCAGCCCTTAGTTTGATGATTTCCTGTCTTCTACTCCTCCTGGGTGAATTAGCTTCTTTTTGTTCCAGGGCCTTCAGGTGTGCTGTTAAGTTGCTAGTGTAAGCTCTCTCCAGTTTCTTTTGGGAGGCACTCATGGTTATGAGTTTTCCTCTTAGCACTGCTTTCATTGTGTCCCATAGATTTAGGTAGGTCATACCTTTATTTTCATTGAATTCTAAAAAGTCTTTGATTTCTTTCTTTATTTCTTCCTTGACCAAGGTGTCATTGAGTAGGCTATTGTTCAGTTTCCATGTGTATGTGGGCTTTCTGTTGTTCTTCTTGCTATTGAAGACCACTTTTACTCCATAGTGATCTGATAAGAGGCATGTGATTAGTTCAGCCTTCTTGTATTTGTTGAGGTCTGTCCTGTGACCAATTATATGATCAATTTTGGAGAAGGTACCGTGCAGTGCTGAGAAAAAGGTATATTCTTTTGCTTTAGGATGAAATGTTCTCTCTCTCTCTCTCTCTCTCTCTCTATATATATATATATATATATATATATATATATATATATTAAATCCAATTGGTCCAAAGCTGCAATTAGTTTCACTGTGCCCCTGTTTAGTTTCTGTTTTCCTGATAGGTCCATTGAGGACATTGGAGTGTTGAAGTCGCCTATAATTATTGTGTTAGTGCAATGTGTGCTTTAAGCTTTAGTAAAGTTTCTTTTACAAATGAGGGTGCCCTTGCATTTGGAGCATAGATGTTTAGAATTGTGAGTTCTTCTTGGTGGATTTTTCCTTTGACCAGCAATAAGTGACCTTCTGTGTCTCTTTTGATGACTTTAGTTGAAAGTCAATTTTATCTGATATTAGAATGGCTACTCTGGCTTGTTTCTTGAGACCATTTGCTTGTAAAATTGTCTTCCAGCCTTTTACTCTAAGGTAGTGTTTTTCTTTGACACTGAGATGTGTTTCCTGTATGCAACAAAATGTAGGGTCCTGTTTCCATATCCAGTCTGTTAGTCTGTGTCTTTTTATTGGGGAATTGAGTCAATTGATGTTAAGAGATATTAAGGAATAGTAATTATTACTTCCTGACATTTTGGGCATTATATTTTATATTTGAGTGGTTATCTTCTTTTGGGTTTGAAGAGAGGGGGTTTCTATCTTGCTTCTTCTGGGGTATAGTTTCCCCCCTTGTGTTGGTTTTTTTCCCCTATTATCCTTTGTAGGGCTGGGTTTGTAGATAGATATCGTGCAAATTTGGTTTTGCCATGGAATACCTTGGTTTTTCCATCTATGGCAATTGAGAGTTTTGCTGTGTATAGTAGATTTGGCTGAAGTTTGTGTTCTCTTAGAGTCTGTATGAGATCTGCCCAGGACCTTCTAGCTTTCCTGGTCTCAGGTGAGAAGTCTGGTGTAATTCTGATAGGTCTTCCTTTATATGTTACTTGTCCTTTTTCTCTTATTGCCTTTAATATTCTTTCTTTGTTTAGTACATTTGGGGTTTTGATTATTATGTGACGGGAAGTATTTCTGTTCTGGTCCAGTCTGTTTGGAGTTCTGTAGGCTTCTCGTATATTCATGGGCATCTCTCTCTTTAGGTTGGGGAAGTTTTCTTCCATAATTTTGTAGAAGATATTTGCTGGCCCTTTAAGTTGTAGATCTTCACTCTCATCTATATGTATAATCCTTAGGTTTGGTCTTCTCATTATGTCCTGGATTTCCTGAATGTTTTGGGTTACCAGCTTTTTGCATTTTGCATTTTCTTTAATTGTTGAATCCATGGTTCCTATGGTATCTTCAGCATCTGAGATTCTGTCTTCTATCTCTTGTATTCTATTTTTGATTTTGCATCTATGACTCCTGATTTCTTCCCAAGGTTTTCTATCTCCAACGTTGTCTCCCTTTTCGATTTTTAGTTGTTTCTACTTCTGTTTTTAGATTCTGGATGGTTTTGCTCAGATCATTCACTTGCTTGTTTGTGTTTTCCTGTAATTCTTTAAGGGATTTTTGTGTTTCCTCTTTTATGACTTCTACTCGTTGTCCCATGTTCTCTCGTATTTCTTTAAGTGATTTTTGTGTTTCCCCCTTATTGGCATCCATTTTTTGATCCATATTCTCCTGAATTTCTTTAAGTGATCTTTATGTTTTCCTTGTAAGGTCTTCTAGGTTTTGATCCATTTTCTCCTGTATTACTTTAAGAGATTTATCTAAGTGTTCCTCTATCAACATCCTGACCAGTGAATTTATATCTGAGTCTTGTTTTTCTGGTGTGTTGGGGTATCTGAGACTTATTGCTGTTGGGGAACTGGGTTCAATGTTGCCATATTGCCTTGATTTCTGTTAGTAACGATCTTAAGTTTGTCTTTTGCCATCTGGTTATCTCTGGTGTTAGTTGGTCCTGTAGTTACTAGCTGGTCCTGGAACCTCCTGTGGGCTCGTAAGGCTATTTCCCCACGACTGGGACACCTGAACCACTGCCCTGCAGGGCTCCTGTTCACAGATTGCTGACAGGTGGCTTGAGTTCCCTGAGGCCTTAAACTCGGGATATCTCAGGTACTTGGTTCTACCTGCTGGGCAGCTGCTCTGCACAGCTCCTGCTCAGGGGTTGCTTTCTGGTGTCCTGAGTCCCCAGAGGACTTAAACTAGGGATATCTCGGGTACCTGGTTCTGCCTGCTGGTTCAAAACAGCTGGGAAGATGGCAGAGGCTGCAGGGAGTGCGGGGTCTGTCTTCAGGGCACAGAGCCCAGGCTTGGCTGGGGCCCCCCAAACTGCTGCTCTGTGTGCAGCTCCTGCTCAAGGCCTGAGTCCCCAAAGGTCTTAAACTCAGGATATCTTGGGTACCTGGTTCTGCCTGCTGGATCGAAACAGCTGGGAAGATGATGGAGGCTGCAGGGAGTGCAGGGTCCGCCTTCAGGGCACAGAGACCACACTTGGCTGGCCCCCCCCAAAACCGCTGCTCTGTGTGCAGCTCCTGCTCAAGGCCTGAATCCCCAACAGTCTTAAACTTGGGATATCTCAGTTACCTGGTTTAGCCGGCTGGATCTAAACAGCTGGGAAGATGGCAGAGGCTGCAGGGAGTGCAGGGTCCTCCTTCAGGGTACAGAGCCCAGGCTTGGCTGGGGACCTCCAAACTGCTGCTCTGTGCGCAGCTCCTGCTCAAGGCCTGAGTCCCCAAAGGTCTTAAACTCAGGATATCTTGGGTACCTGGTTCTGCCGGCTGGATCAAAACAGCTGGGAAGATGGCAGAGGCTGGTTCCACCAGCTGAATCGAAACCGGGTATAGCACTCTTAAATCTTCATATTTCTATGATTGTCAATGGCTTTAATAGGAATGTCCTCCTCCCTCAAGTATGACATGTATAATTTTGGATTTGAGAGTCTCTAGTGCTTCATCCCAGGATATTCTGAACTATTAATTATTTTGTGGAATGTGTAAGAAAGGAGATGCCATAGACCCAAAGATTCCCTTCCAGGTTTCTTGGTTAATGTCTGTGTGAGTTGTCATGGTGATTGGCAAAGGGGTAGAGATTAGAAAAGAGATTAGAGAATGTATTGTCATGTTGGGACCTATAAAACCTTTGTGAACATTTGCTGCTTGAGAATTAAGTCAGGAAGTTATATCTTTCAGTAATATATTTCCCTGGATACCACAAGGTAAGTAAAATTTCCTCATGATTACTTAAATTGGTATTTTTTGTTCTCCTTTCCCCAGAATCTTATAGTTCATGTCTAGATGAAGCAACAGCATCCTGGGGATAGTAACATTAAGATTTAAAGAGTTGAAAATTGTTTATTTGTTATATTGAAGTGTCCCACTTTCATTTTCCAGATGCTGGCTGTCATCTTACAATGAAAATAAGAAGACAAGACAGGAAACAAACAAAGTCCCATTTTAAAGCAATCCATCAAACTACTGGGGGGTGGTATAAATAATGAGATGCAAAAATCAGTCTGTGCACAAAAAAAAACCAAGTTTGAACATCATTATTCTTAGCCTTATTCTCTGTTAACTACCATTCTGTGCATCATAAAAGATCAAAAAGGAAAATAATTACAATATTGTAAGAGTTGGATATATGTGGACCTATCTGTTTATATTTTTAGAGTAACAGAAAATTCAACACCAGCCAGGGCAAACAATAAGGGCAGTTATAGTCTCATGCAAATAAAAAATTCAATATTCATATTCATTTGGTCTCTATATACTTCTACTGATGGTGCTACTATTGATGATTCTAGAAGAGTATTCTAGAAATAGGTAGGTAGTTTTCTACAAATTTTCCCATGAGAATCAGGCCAAGAAATGGAGCTTTTTTACTTTCAATTACTGGATAATGTCTTGTGCTTTGCTTTTATTTGATTAGCATAAGTTATCTGCTTGCTCTACATCTTAACAAGCACTAAGTGGCCAAAAATCCCTTTTACACTAGTTGGCTTAGAACTAGATTATAACTTTCTTTTGATTGCAAGCACTGACAAAAATAGTTTAGGGCAAGTAGGACTCCCTAGTAGTGCTAGGAGATAGGACAACTCCACTTAGCAAAAAGACTGCTCCAGAATATGATGGAAGTGGTAACCTGTTAATAAGGAAAAAGGTTTGAGTAAGTGCTACTTAGGTAATCAACACATTTTTACTGAAGAAGAGAGGTAGTAGAGATGCTTCAGATTATTTTCTGATTCCTTATTGGTAGCAGAGCAGCAAAAAGTCTGCATTCTCCCTAAAAAGAGGACGTATTTACATTTTTCTCAACTTATAAACCACACAGGCAGGAGATAATAGTCAGCAATGTCTAGTAACAACATCTCTTCTCCTTCTTCTCCTCCCCCTCCTTCTTCTTTTATTCTTCTTTTAGATTTCTTATATTCTATGCCATACTAGGAGGAAGAGAGGGACACGTTGTGATGGTTTGTATATGCTTTTCCCAGGGAGTGACACTATTAGGAGGTGTGGCCTTGTTGGAGTAGGTGTGTCACTGTGGGTGTGGGCTTAAGATCTTCACCCTAGTGGCCTGGAAGTCACTCTTCTACTAGCATCCTTCAGATGAAGATGTAGAACTCTCAGCTCCTCCTGTACCATGCCTGCCTGGATGCTGCCATGTTTCTGCCTTGATGACAATGGACTGAACCTCTGAGCCTGTAAGCCGACCCCAATTAAATGTTGTCTTTTATAAAACTTGCATTGGTCATGGTGTCTGTTCACAGCAGTGAAACCCTAACTAAGACATACCTGCTTTCAAGCCATTTATTTAAAGTGTTCAATGAATCAGAAACTCATTTGTAAACCTAAAAGAGCAACTCTACTACCCAAACTCAAAAGAAAGGGCCACTCTTTAGTCCATGGGCAAGAGAACAAGCTATTCTTAGAATGTACTCAACAATCTCCCCAAGCCCACTGTTTGTTTAGCATTTCCCCTAAGGTATATGACATCCAAACACAGCAGTTATTAGTCTTTTAGTTGAGCTATTCCCAGTTAGAATGCAAACATCTTTGAATTTATTAAGTAAATGATTGACATATATGAATTGTTTAATGGATCAGAGAAAATCAATTCAGAAATCCCTAAGGAGTTTGAGAAATGAACATGTCTACATCAACCTTAATTTTAAATGTATATTAGACCTTCTTCACATTAGTTAACTCTCTGTGGGCAGGTTTGGTGTTATAATTAGGTTTCTGTGTTGCTGTGATAAAACTTATGACCAAGGACCTCCACATAAAACCAGACACACTGAAACTATTAGAAAAGAAACTGGGGAAGACCCTGGAGGACATGGGCACAGGGGGGAAGTTCCTGAACAGAACACCAATAGCTTATGCTCTAAGATCAAGAATTGACAAATGGGATCTCATAAAATTACAAAGTTTCTGTAAGGCAAAGGACACTGTCAGAAGGACAAAACAGCAACCAACAAAGTGGGAAAAGATCTTCACCAACCCCACATCCGACAGAGGGCTAATATCCAATATATACAAAGAACTCAAGAAGTTAGACCCCAAAGAACCAAATAACCCTATCAAAAAATGGGGCACAGAGCTAAACAAAGAATTTTCACCAGAAGAAATTCAGATGGCCGAGAAACACCTTAAGAGATGTTCAACATCATTAGTCATCAGGGAAATGCAAATCAAAACAACCCTGAGATTCCACCTCACACCAGTCAGAATGGCTAAGATTAAAAACTCAAGAGACAACAAGTGCTGGCAAGGATGTGGAGAAAGAGGAACACTCCTCCACTGTTGGTGGGATTGCAAAATGGTAAAACCGCTCTGGAAATCAGTTTGGCGGTTCCTTAGAAAATTGGGCAAGTCACTTCCAGAAGACCCTGGCATACCACTCCTGGGCATATACCCAGAGGATTCCTCTGCATGCAATAAAGACACATGCTCCACTATGTTTATAGCAGCCTTGTTTATAATAGCTAGAAATTGGAAGGAGCCCAAATATCCCTCAAAAGAGGAATGGATACAGAAAATGTGGTATATTTATACAATGGAATACTACTCAGCAATTAAAAATAATGAATTCATGCAATTTGTAGGTAAATGGTTAGATCTGGAAAATATCATCCTAAGTGAGTTAACCCAATCACAAAAGAATACACATGAAATGCAATCACTGATAAGTGGATATTAATGAGCCCAGAAGCCCTAAATACTCAAGGCACAATTAGCAAGTCAAATGACTCCCAAGAAGAAGAAAGGAGAGGACCCTGGGATTGAAAAGATTGGATCCAGTTTTGTAGACCCAGAACAGAGAAATCGTGGGGGAGGGGGAATGATTGGGGAATGGTTGGGGGGGAGAGGAATTATGGGACGTATGGTGGGGGGGAGAACTGGGAAAGGGGAAAGCCTTTGGAATGTAAACATAGAATATAGAAAATAAAAATTAAAAAAAAACAAACTTATGACCAAAAGCAACTTGGGGAGGAAAGGAATTATTTAGTTAACAGGTTACAGTGCATCATGAAGCCAAGGAAGGAACTCAAGACTGAAATTCTGAAGCAGGAAATGAAGCAAAGAACATGGAAGGATGCTTCTAACTGACTTGTTTCTTTTGGCTTGATCAACTTGCTTTCATGTACAGTCTAGAACTGTGCCTTTCCATATTAACATTTAATCAAGAAAATATACCTGCAGTAAAGATGGAAGCATTTTCTCACTTGACATCCTTCTTCCCAGATGATTCTAGCTTGTGTCAAGTTGAAAAAAAATAACTAACTAGGACAATGGATATCAATATATTTAAGCTGCAGTGTGACTCCAATATAACTCAGTTGGAGCCTTAGACTTGACAAGCGTTTTGTGGAGACCGTGGCTGGGTGAAGAGTTCGAACTGTAAAGCTTTGGAAGCTAGAGGGTAAGAATTGGGTAAGGGTAGTATGGAATGTGGTTGGGATTCAGGCCAAAGGGACAGAATGGAGTGGAAGAGGAGTGTTGTCAGAGTGTGGGTGTGACAGCCTATACCAAATGAACAAAAGTCTTCATCTTGGCATGTTTGCATTGGCATATAAGGTTGATAGAATGAGGTATCTTGAAAGTTCTTCTTAGATGTTTGGTGTTCTGTAAATTCCCAGAGATCTTGCAAAAATTCAGATTCTGATTTAGCAGTTCAGGGGTCAGTCCTGATATCATTCTCTTCTAAAAGTCTCTGCTGCTGTTGCTTTGCAGATGGTACTCTGAGTAGCAATTATATAGTATACCAAAGGGATCCAGAATATACTGCTATGACATAAAACACATGGTGAGCAGATAGCATCATCTGAGTTCCTGAAATCTTTTAGTTGTCTGAAAGTATACTTCCAAAAGAACTCAGTTGTCATCTTGAACAATCAGGAATAATAAACCCATCATGGGGTCAAGTTGACCTCACATTTAAGCAGACATTGTTATTAAGCAATCATATTTTCCATCTCCTTTTCTAAAAGTCCCACTGAGCTTTCCTAAAGTTTTTTCATTTTGCTATAAGAACCAATTTCTCTCTCTCCTCTCTGTTATTAAGATGGAGCAGTGTAGAGTGGAGTAGAAGATGGTGTATTAACCTTCAACTCTAATGACATTTTCTGTGAATTCTCATACGCACATTTGAGTGTTTTAAAAAATCTTTTCTCTTGTTAAACTTTCTAAACTTAGTTTATAGCACCCTCATTTAAATCCTTAAAAGAGTAGAAAAGATTTTCTCTTTCACGATAGTCAGCAAGGATGAAATGACTGTGGTATCTCACATCTCTGCAAATTGCTGCTAATTCCTTGGGTCTTCTGAAAAAGCGGATTGAAACACATAAAAATATATTATACTCTCAAAGCTCTGTTCCTGGTTGAATGGCATGGGTATGAATAGAGACTCTTCTTGTCTCTTCTTTCCAAATATAAGCCATTGTCTTAGGGTTTCTATTGCTGTGAAGAAGCACCACGATAATGCCAACTCTTATAAAGGAAAACATTTGATTGGATATAGCTTATAGCTCAGAGGTTTACTCCAATATTGTCAGGATGGGAAGCATGGCAACATGCAGGCAGACATGGTGATGGTGGAGCTGAAAGTTCTACATCTATATCAGCAGGCAGCTAGAAGAAAGGGTGACACTTGGCCTGGCTTGAACATTTGAAAATTCAAATCCCATCCCCACTTACACACCTACTCCAACATGACATCTCCTACTTCAAAAAAGGCCACACCTCCTGTTAGTGCCACTCACTATGGGCTTATGGGAACCATTTTCATTCAAATCACCACCATCATTAATAACTGTAAGAACTAGTTCTTTGGTTATTATGACTTTTTATATTCCTCTGGTAGGTGCTCTCAACTTTCCTGTTTGTTTGATTTTGTGTCCTGACAGGTTGAATTAGATCCAATAAAAGGATTGTCCCTCTCTGTCTTTTGTGTCTGGAGTGTGAGGGGACAGGAGAAACACGGGTTGCTAGACCTGTGCTTACAGGTGACCAGATTTCTGGTTGGTGTCCAAGACAGAAACATGGGATTTAGAGCTGGTAGCCTAGTGTTTGTCAACTCTCAAGGAATTTGTTAAAAATCCAGGCTTCCCAGGTAATAAAGGTAACAAGATCCCAAGGGCTCAGGGCTGTGTAGAAAAACCTACCAAACCCTCTGTCACACAGGGTGTATGGTACTCTTTATATGACCACACAAGGCAAAGTATCTCTCTCCTATCCAGTGTCTCTGTGACAGTCTGATGGTATAGAGGACCCATTAGCTAAGATGGCTTGTCTGTAGTCCAGGACCTCATCATCCTTTAGAAACCCAAAAGAGTTTTCCTCAGCAAGTATTTGCAGCAAAGCATTCTCTGTTTTCTTGTAGGTATGAAGACTTGTCCTTCTAGACCACCACTGTAGGACCTGCAAGGTTAACAAAATTCATACATGAAGGATTATTGGACTCCATGCCTTTTCTTTAAACTTGCCCCCTTTCTCTTTCCACTTCCATAAACCTAACAGGGTGACTCTCTTTCCTTATTGCCTAACTACTTATGAAAATGAGGGTTTTTTGATTTTCTTCTGAATTGTCTTTGGCAACATCTTTGACAGGGATATCTTGCTTATGTTAAGTTATTTTAAAAGATTATTAATTTTGAATCACATACAAAAGAGAATTACAACAAATTTAAAAATCTGGTTTGTTTTGACTTGTAATTCTAGAATCAGGTAGTACCTCATCATGTAAAATGAATGATTGCTCTGATTGAGCAAAAAGTTAGGCTACCTAAGCAGAAAAGATGTGGGAAAAGCAGAGACAAAACATGGACTTGTGGCTTCCAAATGATCTTCATGTGGTTAAAACAAATGCAGCTTCCTTATTACATTGAAATACAGAGTTCCTTTTAATGAAATTGACCCACTTCAAATTAAGTTTGATTGAGAAGCATTAGCATTGGTACCTCGGGTTTGATATCCTTTGCTTGAGCATAGTACACAAGGCTACTCCTAACTGTGGCTACTAACTTTGTTTCAAAACAAGCAAATAGGCTCATCATGTCAGACTCACATTTGGGATAAATATGCTATTAGTGGTCTCCGTTTTTTAAAAGTTCAATACTGCTAAGAGTATTTGCCAAAGTTTGAGTTGATTTCTTAAACACTTTAACAGAAATACATTATTTTTCTCTGTTCTTTCATAGTTGACTATCTTCTTCCCTCCACCTATAAATAAGATACTGAAATTGAATTGCCTTCTTTATTAAAGATTGACCATAACTAGATAGCATATGTCTTTACATTCCAGTATCTGAAAGAACATGTATAACTATCAATGAAAATTTCAAGCTTCACTTGTACCTTTGAAGCCATATTCCCCTGTCAACTCTAGTGTTCTAATTCAGTAATGTGGAGTTTCTGAATATTCATTTATAGTGTGATTGAAACCCTGAACTTGAGAAAGAACTGACCAGCAACACAATGAACTGTGTGGTCAGTTTGTCACATTCCACCCAGGAAGAGAAGATAGAGGCAGTAAAAAGAAATGGCTAGGGACTTGAGTCAAGGAACAATTCAGACACCAGTTAAAGGGAAAGCTATTGTGGAAAGCTGCATTACAAAAAAAAAGTTAGCAGCAGGACTTCTAGTTTGCCTAGCAAAACAGGCACTCTGAATTAAACATTAACATCAAATTGATCCAGTGATGGTGATGGAATAGTCAAACAAATGAGCTTTACATAAATCAGACTCTTCTTTAGAACCTTGGCTTCCTACTGCCACAGGCATTTTAGTCCAGCTTGTTCTCTCTCTGGATCAAAAGAACACCCCCACCCCTTTTTAGGCAGCACAACAGAGGCTTTGGATTTCTCCAAGGGCCATTTCTAACAATAATGGTAGGTTAGTGTCTCAGGCTTATGCAGAGGCCATAATCTGAATTTGAATTGAATTTCAATACAGTAGCACTTGGAATGCAAATAGGAAAGTAATTAGGGTACTACAAAAAGGATATAAAAGTATAGATTCTCTGAACATATCCTAAAATTCTTTGGTTAGAAAACCTTCCCTCCCTGCCTTATTGGAGCTTTTTGCAGTATAAGTTGTGCTAATATAGAATGCAAGAAGCTATTAATTTTTCTTTAAAAAGTATTTCAGTTCCTCTAATGTTCTTTCAAAATAGCATGCTGATAACACACAAATCTTTGCAATTAAATGGAAGGATAAAAGCACTGCTCACAGACTTCCTCAGAGGAACTTTCCCCTGTGTGAGTTATCTCACTTAGCCAATAAGCATGGACTATGATAAAGCCATTAAGATACTGAGCTGTGGGGCACCTGATAACAGGATTTGGCCTTGCAATCTTTAGGCATGTTAAGATACGGTTTATTTTATTGCTTTTTACAAGTATCCACTCCTTTGCTCCCTTGTTTGAGGACTCTACATTTCTGTTCCATGGATTTTGAACTTTACTTCTTATTATCTTTTTGTAGCCAAATGGAGTATAAGGTAACAGTGTAGACCATGTTTAAGCAAGAGATTCAAATATTTGTTTGATTTCATAAGTGACAACTTGAGAAAATTAAACATTACTAACCATCCAACTTGAACTGTTATTTTCAGAAAAAGAAGCACTCTGTTTCTATTAAAACCATAATCTTCTTGTATATTTTAGAAAATAATTTCATCATAAGTCAGTATTACTGGGTATGTAGTCAACTTTGAGATGGACATGAAGGGAGTGATAGAGGCACTTTCTTTTCTATATGAGAAACATCATGCTCCATGTTGTAGAAAGGATTCTGCATGTATCTGTTAATAACATAATAGTACACACTATAAATGGTTAGTTTGCTCTAAGATAATCCTCTATCAAGACTAGATGTTCCAGGGGGAATAGAAGGTTAATACAGGAAAACACCAACTAGACTCAGCATCCACAGACTGAGAAATGCAGGCATCATATGTCTCAGAAACTTTGCTGACCATCTGACCAGAGACAAAACTTGAGCTCCAGAATGATTGAACCCTACTCTTCATGAGCACTACCCTTACAAGAGTTGAGATGAGAAGCCATTATTAGTGTCATCATGCTGCCTTCCTAGATTCCTGGTCTAATAAATTACCACTTAACGATTCAATTTCCATCCCTGTTTCTGGGTAGCTAGGCAGACATTAGCAGGGTTTGTAGGTGATTGGTGATGGACCCCCTTCTCCATAGTTATCATCCTCATAACCAACAACTGAAATTGTAATTCTCTACTTGTCACTGGACACTGGCAGCCCTACTCCTTACTCCATCTGCTGAAATATATTGAGAGACTGAGACTGGAGGAAGAGATAGCTTTCTTTAAGCCCAGGCTTTGTAAACCAAGATAGAGATTGTTCATCACAAAGAATAGCATTCTCCATTTTCCGCAAGAGAAAGGCTCAAGGATTTTGGGACACAATAAATGGAAGATCCTCCTGTTTAGTAGATTCCCCCTTCTTTGTCTACAGTCATGTTCTTGAACTGGCAGACCTGTAGGGTTGAAGCCTTTTACTGGAAAATCAGCTTCTGATCCCACTTTTTATACCTGAGATAACACAGGAAATCAGTAGGTAAAAAATTGTGAATTGATAATTTTCATGGAAAATTAAAAGGTAACATGGTAAATATAAAGAACATTGCTAAATTAATTGAAAAAGGAAGTAAACATTTTATGATAGAATTGAAGATTTACATGAAAATATTTCTGATAAAATTGTAGAAAAATATAGAATAACATGTTAAAATTTAAGATTATCATGGAAAATTACACAGATAAAATGGTAGGCATAAAAATATTACTAAGTTGATTGAAAGTAGAATTATAAACATTTTCTGATAAAATTGAAGGTTGATATGGAAAATATTTCTGATAAAATGAAGAAATATACAGAAAAACATGTTAAAATTGAAGATTATCATGGAAATTTATACAGATAAAACTGTAGGCATAAAATATTTCTAAGTTGATAGTGGAATTATAAACTTTTTTGATAAAATTGAAGATTTACATGGAAAATATCTCAGAAAAAATGAAGAAAGACATGTTAAAATTTACTATTTCATGGAAAATTATATACATAAAATGGTAGGCATAAAAATATATCTAAGTTGATTGAAAGCAGAATTAAAATATTTTCTAATAACACTGAAGATTTACATAGAAAATATTTCTGATAAAATTGAAATATATAGAAAAACATGTTAAAATAGAAGATTATCATTGAAAATAATACAGATAAAATGGTAGACATAAAAACATTACTAAATTAATTGGAAGAGGAATTGCAGACATTTTTTTTACAAAATTGAAGATTTACATGAAAAATACTTCTGTTAGTCTATGCCTTTTTATTGGGCAATTGAGTCCATTGATGTTAAGAGATATTAAGGAATAGTGATTATTGTTTCTCGTTATTTTTAGTGTTATTTTTATGTTTGTGTGCTTACTTTCTTTTGGTTTTGTTGGAAGATTACTTTCTTCCTTTTTCTAGGGTGTAGTTTCCCTTCTTGTGTTGGTGTTTTCCATCTATTATACTTTGTAGGGTTGGCTTTGTGGAAAGATATTGTGCAAATTTGGTTTTATCATGGAATATGTTGGTTTCTCCATCTATGGTGATTGAGAGCTTTTCTGAGTATAGAAGTCTGGGTTGGCAATTGTGTTCTCTTAGGGTCTGTATGAGGCCTACCCAGGATCTTCTAGCTTTCATTGTCTCCAGTGAGAAGTCTGGTATAATTCTGATAGGTCAGCCTTTATAAATTACTTGACCTTTTTCCCTTACTGCTTTTAATATTCTCTTTTTGTTTAGTGCATTTGATGATTTGATTATATGTGACTGGAATACTTTCTGTTCTGATCCAGTCTGGAGTTCTGTAGGCTTCTTGTATGTTCATGAGCATCTCTTTCTTTAAGTTGAGAAAGTTTTCTTCTATAACTTTGTTGAAGATACTTACTGACCCTTTAAGTTGTAAATCTTCACTCTCTTCTATAGCTATAATCCTTAGGTTTGGTCTTCTCATTGTGTCCTGGATTTCCTGGATATTTTGGGTTAGAAACCTTTTGCACTTTGCATTTTCTTTCTATGGTATCTTCAGCACCTGAGATTCTTTCTTCTATCTCTTGTATTCTGTTGCTGATGCTGCATCTATGACTCCTGATTTCTTTCCAAGGTTTTCTACCTCCAATATTGTCTCCCTTTGTGATTTCTTCATTGTTCATACTTCTGTTTTTAGATCCTGGATGGTTTTTCTCAGTTCCTTTACTTGTTGGTTTATGGTTTCCTGTAATTCTTTAAGGGATTTTTGTGTTTCCGCTTGAAGGACTTCTACCTGTTGATCCATGTTCTCCTGTAATTCTTTAAGGGATTTTTGTGTTTCCTCTTGAAGGGTTGTTACCCATTGACCAATGTTCTCCTGTATTTCTTTAAGGGAGTTATTTATGTCCTTCTTGAAGTCCTCTATCAGCATCATGAGATACAATTTTAAATCCAACTCTTGCTTTTCCAGTGTGTTGGGTTATCCTCGTCTTGCTCTGGTGGGAAAACTGGGTTCTGATGTTGCCAAGTAGCCTTGGTTTCTGTTGGTAGGGTTCTTGTGCTTGCCTTTCACCATCTGCTTATCTCTGGTGTTAGTTGGTCTTCCTGACTCTGACTGGAGCTTGTTCCTCCTGTGGGCATATAAGCCTGTGTCCTTACTCCTAGGAGACCAACTCTCTTCTGGCAGGGTCTGTCCACAGAAGCCTGGATCCCTGGTGCAAAGGGCAGCCTCAAAACCTCTGTTCAAGCTGTTCCACTGATCCTTATGCCCTGTGTGCTCCCAGCTGTTCCCCTCCAGAGAAAAGGTGGAGATCTCATCTCTGTGCTCAGAAGTGAAAGCACTGCTGGGAGATCACTCTCTCCTGGTAGGCAGTGCACTGAAGGCTGTGGTGCTTAGCTCCCTGGTGTAAATGGTGACCAGAAAACTCCTGTCCCACCATGACTTTCTTTTCTGAGACAGGGTCACATGTAGCCCAGGCTAGCTTCAACTCACTATGTAGCTGAGGGCAAAACTATCTTTTATAAATGCATTTTTCTGATTAATAACTCAAACCCAGAGCAGAGACATGACAGTCAAAACTGTCTGGAAGGTCAAAGACTACTTTCTAGTCAAGGTTGTTAGTGAACAGATATAACATGGCCCTCTACTTAAGAGTAATTCAAAGTAGGTCTGTCAATCATCAGGCATGCAAAGTAGATTTATAAATTTAGGGTTTATTAAATTAAGAGTAAAGAAGTAATTAAGAATTAAGTATGTCTTTCAGAGATGTTTAAGGAAAAAGCAGTAGTATACACCCAAGAAAAATGGATGGATATGAGTGTGCCCTTCCTCCAGTCTTCAGTAGGTTAAACAAACCCACAATGGTTTTACATCCTAGCTGGGGTCATCTGGTCATACTGCTTTCGCAATTTCCTACAAGAATTAGCTGCCAGAGTGATTGGTGTGACATGCTGATGCTGGGTCAAAGAGTGATGCTGACCGGTGAGCTGACAATGGTGGCAGGAAAGCTGTATTGGACATATGTTCTTGACCCACCTTTGCTTGTCTATATCCCAGATTGGACAAGCTGCCTTGTTTTGAGCTTTTAGACCTTGTGGGGCAGAGAAAATTGAGACTGGAAACTGACTTAGAACAATTAATCAAAAGGAGAAGTTATATTCTTCTCTTAATTGTGACCAGTTATTTTGACTCAATCATGGAATGGTCTAGAAATCAATCCAATATTGGAAAAAAGGAATTGAAAGTCTTCCTTTGGAAGGCTGTTTCTGTACATTTTCAGAGACATTCAGAAATTAGTTGCAGTTCTTTATGGTTACATTTGCACTGGATAAAATTGGACAGAATCTGGAATTCAAACAAGTGTTAGAGCATGTATGTAAGCTCTGTACAGCCCTCCATGAAGCATGCTACTTTTACATCAATTATTTAGGAATTGTAAAGGATTCTATGGCTAAAGTTCAAAAAGGACTAGCCAAAAGGATAAGAGGAAAAGGACAGAACCAGGGAAGTTTTGAATCATGGTTCTCTACTTCCCTATGCTTACAACTTTAATTTCGATACTGCTTATACCCCTAATTATAATCTTGTTGCTTTTAACTTTTGGACTTTGTATATTACACAGATTGGTTGCCTTCACACAGGATCGCTTTCAGCAAGCTCAGCTATTCACCATGGCAGCTATTCATTGCTATGAAGAAATGCATTGAGTGCATATTCATATGTCCATCATGGCTTTTGTCCAAAAAGAAAAGAGTGTGCTATTGACGGACAGTAGCTAGAGACAATTAGGAGTGTTCTATTGACCTAAGACAGAGACACACATCAAAGCTATATTTATTGTCCATGACAGGAAAGAAGGAGCAATATAGACACCAATGGAAGACAGGCACGATTGCCTAGCCACTCTATTCCCTAGAGAGATTATGGAAAACAGGTAAATCTTGTGCCCCCATCCAGCTACTGATAACTGCTTATCTTTAATAAACCAAAAAGGGGTAATTGTGCCCTTCCCCCAGCTTTAAGTAGACAAAACAAACAAACAAACAAAAAACACAGGATGCTTTTACAACCTAGCTGGAGTCATCTGGCCTTGCTGCATTTGTAATTTCCTATAGAAGCTTTGAGGAGTTGATCACCCCACTGAGTTGAGTTTGCAACATAATCCAGCTCAAACAATGGATGGGGTCTGTGGGCTCTCCCTATATACATGTAATGCTAAAAGTTTAACTTTTGGGGGGTGTTTTGTTTTGTTTTGTTTTGTTTTGTTTTGTTTTGCTTGAGACAGGGTTTCTCTGTGTAGCCCTGGCTGTCGTGGAACTCACTCTGTAGACCAGGCTAGCCTCGAACTCAGAAATCTGCCTACCTCTGCCTCCCAAGTTCTGGGATTAAAGAAGTGTGCCACCACTGCCTAGCTAAAGTTTAACTTTAAAAAAAAAAACTTTTATATTTATATATTTATTTATTTTGAGATAGGGTTTCTCTGTCTAACAGCCCTGGCTGTCCTGGAGTTCACTTTATAGACCAAGCTGGCCTCAAACTCACAAAATTGATCTGCCTCTGCCTCTTGAGTGCTGGGATGAAAGGTGTGTGGCACTAATACCTGGCACTTGAGATGGCTTTTAATGACTTACTTATTTGTATGTTGTGTATAAAGGTCAGAGGACTATGGGAGTTAGTTATATTTGTTTCATCCTGCTAGTCCATGGTTTAGACTATTTTTTTTTGTGCAGGATCTGTCTTTTTACCCCAGGCTATCCTGGAATTTGCTAAGTTCTAAGGAGAACAGACTTTGAACCTTGATCAGAAACTTTGTCTTGGCATCATCCTTTTCTCACATATGGTCCTTTTTCATTTCCAGCCCCACTTTCAGGTAGATCCAGTTCATCTGTGGCTGCTGGATAGCTACATATGAGCTTCTCAAAAGAGTTAAGAAAAATCTTGTATAGTTTGGGTCATTTTAATGGGACAGTGGATTATTTACGAGCTAAGGAAGTGGGATGTGGGGAATTCAAGGAATGGCTAGAGATTTTTCTAGAATAGGGTTTATTCCCTTTTTATGTCCTAATATGGGGCCTTCCATATATGACATGGTAACAGATAAATGACAGAACCAGATAATTTTACAAGGCTAATAAAATGAAGATGTCATTATAATTTTGTTGGTTTATTGTAAGGTTCACATGTAAATTTATATATGATTTACTCTCTTTGATTTAAAGACAGAATACAGCTTTTAATGATTATACTTTTTGGAAAACTGAAGTCTATAAAAGAGGAACAATAGCATTTTTATCTTTCAGGGATATGGGGAATACTGAGCAATCTTATTCACTAAAGTAAGCATTCATGCCTCCAAGAAAACATTCTGTAGGTCAGATTCATTTATATTTTATGTGTGTATATACTAGATATAATTATAATAAAATAATGTAAGTTAAAACCATAAGTGTTAAACTCAAGAGACAACAGGTGCTGGAGAGGATATGAAGAAAGAGGAACACTCCTCCACTGTTGGTGGGATTGCAAGATGGTACAACCACTCTGGAAATCCGTCTGGCGGTTCCTCAGAAAATTGGGCATGATGCTTCAAAAGGACCCTGTCATACCACTTCTGGGCATATACCCAGAGGATTCCCCTGCATGCAATAAAGACACATGCTCCACTATGTTCATAGCAGCCTTATTTATAATAGCCAGAAGCTGGAAGGAGCCCAGATGTCCCTCAAAGGAGGAATGGATACAGAAAATGTGGTATATTTATACAATGGAATACTACTCAGCAATTAAAAATAATGAATTCATGCAATTTGTAGGCAAATGGTTAGATCTGGAAAATATCATCCTAAGTGAGTTAACCCAATCACAAAAGAATACACATGAAATGCAATCACTGATAAGTGGATATTAATGAGCCCAGAAGCTCTGAACACTCAAGGTACAATTAGCAAATCAAAAGATTCCCAAGAAGAAGGAATGAGAGGACACTGGTCCAGAAAAACTGGTTCCAGCCTTGCAGGAGAGTACCAGAACAGAACAGAAAGGGTTGAGGGGTCATTGGGGAATGCACGGGGGGGGGGGTGCAGGGGGAGGACTTATGGGGCACATGGTGAGGGCGGAACTGGGAAAGGGGAAAGCCTTTGGAATGTAAACAAAGAATATAGAAAATAAAATTTAAAAAAAACCGTAAGTCTTTGAAATAGTTTTTCTAAAGGTTGGGCCTCTCTAACTAAAGACAAGAAAAAATATGACCCTCAAGTTTGCCTCAATAGCTGACTGAAATAAAAAAGAGGTTCGATAGTTATTCTTGGTTGTCAACTTCACTGTGTCAGACCACATTCCCCTGTGGAAAGAACAGTGCTGATGTTTTGTCCTTACTGGAGCAAATACTTATTCTGGTTATGGATTTACTTTTTCTGGTCATAATGCTTCTGCTAAAACCACCATCTGTGGACTACAGAATGCCTCATTCACCATTATGATATTGCTTGAAGGGCTCTAGTAGGCCTAAACATGGCAAAAATGACTCTGGCAGACCCTGTCCTTCCAAGATTCCCTGCTAAACAGTTTAGATTACATTCCTAAAGTTAGCCACCAAGGTACAGTTATCAATGTACTGAAGTCCAGCAATCAAAAGCCCCCCTTTAGCTCACCTACTTAACATGTCCAATTATAATTAAACAACTCATCCTAATATCTAAACAGAGGATACCAATTTTACCTTTATAAACTGCCATTTTCCTATAGGCCATATCTGTCTCCTTTCTATCCAGAGGCAGTACTTTGTCCATGTAGGGCAAATATCCTTTCCCCCTCTCCCTTGTTCCTTTTTCCTTCTCCCTAGTCCTTTACCTCCAGTCTTTATCTCTTAGTCCCTGTACTTTGTCTGTCTTGGGCAAATAAATCTTCTTTGTTCTGGGAACTTGGTCTTGGTAAGTCCTATGCCAATTCCAGCCCTTTCATTTTTGAGCAAGGAACTCCCTTCACAGCCAGAGAAGTGTGACAATGGGCCCATGATCATGGAATTCACTGGTCTTACCCTGTTCTCCAACATAATGTAGTAGTTGGCCTAACAGAAAGATGGAGTGACCTTTTTTTAAAATTAATTAATTTATTTTTTGACACTCCATATTTTATTCCCCTCACCCCTCTCCACCCTCCGACTGACCCCCATCCCATACCTCCTCCCCTCCCCCTATCTACACATGGATATCCCTACTTCCCACCCTACCTGACCTCTAAACACCCTGGGGCCTCTAGTCTTTATTATTATTATTATTATTATTATTATTATTATATTCTTTGTTTACATACCAAATGATTTTCCTTTTCCCGTTTCCCCCCTTCCCATAAGTCCCATAAGCCTTCTTCCCTCTGCCAGTTCCCCAATCAACACCCTCCCACTTCTCTGTCCTGGTACTCCCCTACAATGCTGCATCAAGCTTTTCCAAGACCAGGGCCCTCTCCTTCCTTCTTCTTGGGAATCATTTGATATGTGGGTTGTGTCTTGGGTACTCAAAGCTTCTGGGCTAATATCCACTTATCAGTGACTGCATGGAATGACCTTTTAAAGACACAGTTACAGTGCCAATTAAGTGGCAGCAGCCTAGAGTGCTGGAGCAATGTTCTCTAGAAGACAGTATATTCTTTGAATCAGCATTCAATATAAGGCATTACTTCTCTCACAGTCAGGATCTATGGGTACAGGAATCAAGGAGTAGAAAATGGAATAGTCCCATTCACTATTACTCCTGGTTGCCCACTAGGAAATTTTTCCTTTCTGTTCCTGTAGCCATAAGTTCTTATGATCTAGAAGTTTTGGTTTCAGAGTTGGGAACCTTCCTACCAAGCAGGTAATGTGTAAAACTTCCTCCTTTCATATCTTCATATAGGCTTCCAGCATAAAGTGTTCAGATTAAAGGCATGTCTTCTCACCTAAAGATCAATGATGTGTGTCTTTTTCCTTCAAAAGAGTAAAATAGAAGTTGATACACCCACTTCCAACCAAGGACAAAAATTCAGAGTTGTGCCCTCCTTTTCTGGATTATAATTCATTCATTACCTGCTTGCTATATTCTTGTTAGCAAGTTTATCCCTCAAAACATTAGAGGCTATTTCTTCTGCATTCTATGTTCTACTCAATATCACCTGAGACATACAGCCTTGTGGACTAAGCAACTCCTAGATTCTTGGACTTTACATTCATAGCCAGCCATTTTTGGATTAGTTGGATCACAGCTTATAATTAATTCTAAGGACAGTATTCTGTGCTGTCCTCACAGAATAAAGTAGATAAACAGAGAGAACCCTGACTAATAGAAGAGGATAGAATAATTTATAGGTTTCAGAGACTACTATACTGAAGAAATTACTAGATTGATGTGTGCTTTAGTATATTCATATGTACATATTTATATGTATGTGACATAAACTTAGATTCATATTCATTTTTCTGCTCATCAAAATCAAAACAGGAATTCAAAAATACTAGAAGTGACAGAATGAAAGACAACTGCCTGTAATCCCTTTGGCCAAAGACAAATCTCCCAATGCCTCTTTACCTCATGTCTTTTTCCCACAGAACTCCTATATCTGCCACTTTCTTCTAGCCATTTTTCAGTTTAATATGTTAGAGGTAAGATTCTATATTTTTATTCACAGAGAGGTAAAAATAATATGTACTGAACCTTTTTTTTAATAGCTTTTCAAACCCCTATGTACACAGATTAAGAGATTTGAAGATAGCTTGAGACATACAGCATTCTAACTTTGAAGGTATTAGACCATGTAAAGCTTTTCCTTTGTTTTTCCATTTGGAGAAAGAATGTCAGAAAAGACATTACTGAGGGAAACTGCTGTCTATTGTCACAGAATGTATTTGTTGAGAACTTAAATAAGAAAAGGGTCATCTCCTTCATGATTGTGGCAGTTGACAGAGCACAAGCTCTACTTCAGATAATGGAGGAAAGCAGACAAAGGAATGGGAGGGACTAATAACCTTGGGTAAATTTAGGCAAAAGCACTATGGGATTGGGGTAAGATCAGTTGATACAGTACTTTGTCTAGAATGCAGAAAACTCTGAATTCAATTAGTAACTCTGCATAAGATTCTGGAGCTCTAGATAGGAGGATCAAAAGTTTAAGGTCATCCTCAGCTACATGAGTTGGATCTTCAGTTACATTAGATCTAGCTAGTCTCAAAACAAAACAAAAACTAAGACACTATAAAGACCTGGTGAGATTTTTCAGAAGACAATGAAATATTGATAAAATACTTTAACTTTGCCTTGTAGAGCAAAATAGTTACACATATGATATGTTCATGGTATTGATTAAAACTATAAACACAAACTTCTTCACAAGTACAAAGAAACATGCTTTTTTCTCACTTTTGTTTAAAAGTAGGCATATGTATATATATATATATATATATATATATATATATATATATATATATATAGAGAGAGAGAGAGAGAGAGAGAGAGAGGGAGAAAGAGAGAGAGAGAGAGAGTTTTTAAAATTTTGTGTTTGTGAGTGTTAACAGGCCAGAACCCCTGGAACTCCTGGGGACTAGACCACCAACCAAAGAAAACACATGGAGCAACCTGTGGTGCTGGCCACATATGTGGCAGAGGATGGCCTTATTGGATATCATTGGGAGTGGAGGCCATTGGGCCTGAGGGTGTTCAATGCACCATTGTAGGGAAATGCCAGGGCGGGAGGACAGGAGTGGGTGGGTGGGTGGGCGGGTGGGGGAGCACCCTCATAGAGGCAGTGGGAGGGGTATGGGATAAGTGGTTGCCAAAGGGGAGACCTGGAAAGGGAAAAGCATTTGAAATGTAAATAAAGAAAATACCCAATTAAAAAAACTGAAAAAAATTGTGTTTGTGGAATGTGTGTGTGTGTCTGTGTCTGTGTGTGTGTGTGTGTGTGTGTGTGTGTTTATACCACTTGTGTGTAGGTTCCCATGTAGGTCAGAGGCATCCATTCTCTTGTAATGGGATTTATAGGTTGTTGTGAGCTCTCCACTGAGTGTTGGGAACTGAACTTGGGTCTTCTGCAAGAGCAGTTGCCTCTTAACTGCAGTACCGTATCTTCAGTTCCCAACATGGATTTTTTTCCATATCAAAATTTTCTATTGGGAGGGATGAAGAGTAATGTTTTCAGCTTTGTTGATCATGTAGTTGCTAATGTAACTATTTACTCTGTTATTCTAATGGAAAAGTAGCAACAGACAATATGAAATGGGGGAACATGAATGTGTTTTGATCCAAATTTACTCACAAAAATAGAGGGTTGAGAGAGGCTCATAGGCAATATGTTCTTATGACCTGCTTTGAATGTCCCCTTTCATTCTCTGGTTTGTTTCTCCTCTCTTGCTTTCCTTCTCACATATTTATCTGCTGCCTTAGAGTCTAGTCTGGCATGCAGTTCATGCTAACAGCATGAATTTCCTTCCTTTTGTTCATAAAATAAGTTTACATTTTTTTAAAAGATTTATTTATTATATGTAAGTACATTGTAGCTGTCTTCAGACATTCCAAAAGAGGGCGTCAGATCTCATTATGGATGGTTGTGAGCCACCTTGTGTTTACATGGATTTGAACTCAGGACATTCAGAAGAGCAGTCAGTGTTCTTAACCACTGAGCCATCTCTCCAGCCCATAAGTTTAGATTTTATTTTTACATGTAATAAGCTCTTGACCTAAAGGACAATAGATATGAACTTATATTGATAATAAATCTTTTATTTAAATTAGTATAAAAATCTAGCTGTTGGTATTCTGTCCAAGCTCCACCCCACAGCTACCTGGCAATAGCCAGGTATGCCCCGCCCCACATGCCTGGCCCAGTATAAGAGGGGCTGCATGCCCCTCCTCACTTTCTTTCCCCTCTCTTTCCCCTCTCATCTTCTTACCTCTCTGCACTCTCACCTCTCTGCCCCTCTTGGGATCCCCTCCCCCCTCTCTCCACGTGGTCATGGCCGGCCTCCAATCCTCTCTACTCTCTCTCTCTCTCTACTCTCTCTCTCCCTCTACTATACCGTTAACTCTCATCCTCTTCCCTAAATAAACTCTATTCTATACCATGTTGGTATGTGTGTGGTCCTTCAGGGGGAGGGGATGCCTAGGCATGGACCTGCTTAGGTATCCCCCTTCCCCCACGCCACCGTGCCATACTCACTAACACCCTTTCTCTCTTTATATCCCAATATTGGTGCCAAAACCCAGGACAACAACTACATTAATAAACAACACTAAAACACTAGCTACTGAAATAAATATCACAATCTTCAAATTTGTACCCAATCTAATTATTTGTTTTAAATTACACAGAGTATAATGCAGATTTATGAAGAGGAAGCTCTCCAAGTATATTAGTTACTGCCCTTGTTAAAAATAAGAACATTAGGGAAAGAGGTAGTCATCGAAGTATGAGATACCTACAGAACACTGAATAGACTGGGCCACAAAAAAGTTCACCAAAACATAGCATAGCTAAAACACTAGAAATATAGGTTAAAGAAAAGGTATTGAATACTGCAATAGAGAAGGGTGAATCATAAATGAAAGCTCATCAAAACAACAGCTGAATATTTGACATAGACTTTCAAAGCTAGAAGAGCTTAGAAAGATGAAGTACTAGTTGTAAAAGAACAGAACTAGCAACCTGGGCTTTTATACCCAGCCAAATTATCTATCATAATTAAAAGTGAAATAAAAAAAGCAATTTATGATCACTAGGAACTACCTTCTCTCCACTGCCCCCAAGCCCCACTTTCCTTCCTACCCACTTCCCCGCAAGGCCAGAACAGGAGCCTGGCAACACTGCTTTTTGCCTGCTTCCCACTAGGTCTGTAATGAGAAAGGGCACAGAGTTCTAACTTCCTTCTGACCCATATCTGCTCAAACCTTTCTCCACCCAGGGTCAGACCAGTGACCCTATATCTGATCAAACTCTACAGTCTGTGCTACAGCCTGCTAGACTTCCAGAACATTCACAGTAACCAAGGGCACAGGTGGTTCACTGTAATTGGGGCACAGGAGCCCTGCTGTAACAAGAGACACAGGAGGCCCACCCTAACCAGAGACAACACTGCCTGCCTCCAAAAGAAACCAGCCCTAATTCAGGTCACAGAGTCAACGTGTCTTCAAGGAGACCGTTTCAGTCAGAGACACCCAGGCCAGTTAACAACAGAGGGAACTAGATGGCCAGAAGCAAGCATAAGAACATAAATGACAGAACTTGATGCAATTTGGCACCATCAGAACTCAGTTCTCCCACCACAGCAAGCCCTGGCTACCCTAGCACACATGAAAAGCAAGAAAATGACCTAAAATCCCATCTCATGAAGATGATACAAGTTTTTAAGGAGGATATAAAGAACACCCTTGAAGAAATACAGGAAAACAGAAGAACTTAAGGAAGAAACAAATAAATCCCTTAAAGAAATACAGAATTACACAATCAAGCAAGTGAAGGAATTGAACAAAACAGCCCAAGAACTAAAAATGGAAATAGAAACAATAAAGAAAACACAAATGGAGGCAACCTTGGTGATGGACAACTTAGGAAAGAGATCAGGAACTATAGATGTAAGCATCACGAACAGAATACATGAGATAGGAGAGAGGCATGGGACCATAAAAATTATTGACATGGTAGTCAAAGAAAATACAAAGTGTAAAAAGCTCCTAACCCAGAATATCCAGGAAATTCAGGACACAATGTAAAGATCGAACCTAAGAATAATAGGAATAGAAGAGGAATAGGAATATAAAAGGGTGAAGAATCCCAGCTCAAAGGGCCAGAAAACATCTCCAACAAAATCATAGAAGAAAGCTTCCTCAACCTAAAGAAAGAGATGGCCATAAATGTATAAGAAGCCTACAGAAAACCAGATAGATTGGAACAGAAAAGAAAATTCTTTCATCATATACTAATCAAAATATTATATGCACAGAAAAAAAAGAATATTAAATGCTGTAAAGGAAAAAGGCCAAGTAACATATAAAGGCAGACCTATCAGAATTACACAAGACTTCTCAACAGAGAATCTAAAAGCCAGAAGATCCTGGACAGATGTCATACAGACCCTAAGAGAATACAAATGCCAGCCTAGGATACTAAACTTGACAAAACTCTTAATCATCATATATGGAGAAACTAACATATTCCATGACAAAACCAAATTTAAACATCTTTCTACTAATACAGCCCTACAGACAATAATGGAACAAAATTCCAACACAAAGAGTGTAACTACAACCTAATAAAACACAAGAACTAAGCATATCACAACAAATCCAAAAGAAGGGAATCATACACACATAATACCACCTCCAGCAAAAAATAAGAAGAACCAACAATCATGTGTCTTTCATACCTCTCAACATCAATGGACTCGATTCCCAATTAAAAGACACAGGCTAACAGACTGAATATGTAAGCAGGATCCAGAATTTTGCTGCGTATAAGAAACACCCCTCAGCTGGGCAGTGGTGGCACATGCCTGTAATCCCAGCACTCTGGGAGGCAGAGGCAGGCAGATTTCTGAGTTCAAGGCCAGCCTGGGCTATAAAGTGAGTTCCAGGACAGCCAGGGCTATACAGAGGAACCATGTCTTGAAAAAAAAAGAAAGAAAAGAAAAGAAAAGAAAAGAAAAGAAAAGAAAAAAAAAGAAAAGAAAGAATGAAAAGAAAAGAAACATACCTCAATGACATAGACAAATACTACCTTGGAGTAAAAGACTAGATTAAAAAGCTTTCCAAACAAATGGTCCCAAGAAACAAGCTGGAGTTGCCATTCTAATATGCAAAAAAGGAAAAAAAATGGACTTTCAGCCAAGAGTTATCAAACAAGATGGGGAAGGATATTTTATATTCTTCATAGGAAAAAATTCACCAAGTGAAAGTCTTAATCCTGAACGTCTATGACCCACATGCAAGGACATCCAAATTTGTAAGAGAAGTATTACTAAAGCTCAAAGCACACATTGAACCTCACACAATAAAAGTGAGAGGCGTCAACAGTCCACTATTATCAATGGACAGGTCATTGAAAGAGAAACTAAACAGAGACACATGGAATCTAACAGAAGATATGAACCAAATGAATTTAACAGATATCTATAGAACATTTCACTACAAAACAACAGAATATACCTTCTCAGCATCTCATGGAACATTACAATTGACCATATAACTGAACATAAAACAAGCCTAAATAGATATAAGAAGATTGGAATAATCACATGTATTCTAACAGATCATCATGGATTAAGAATTTACTTCAGATATTGCAACCAGGACACAGCTGGAAAGGCCCAGGTAAACACCCCTTCCAGGGCTACCCTCACGGGGGATCTGCTAGGGTCTCGGAGCCAAGCAGGCGGAGCCCCGCCTAGGCTCTGTGGGACATCCCCGAGCCCTCTGGTGAGCACCAAGGCTGCTTCTGCAACCAGCTCGCCGGCCCCTGGACCAGCGGTGTAGAGGCGGGCCTCCATATTGCAACCAGGACACAGCTGGAAAGGCCCAGATAAACACCCCTTCCAGGGCTACACTCACGGGGGTATCTGCTAGGGTCTCGGAGCCAAGCAGGCGGAGTCCCGCCTAGGCTCTGTGGGACATCCCCGAGCCCTCTGGTGAGCACCAAGGCTGCTTCTGCAACCAGCTCGCCGGCCCCTGGACCAGAGGTGTAGCGGCGGGCCTCCATATTGCAACCAGGACACAGCTGGAAAGGCCCAGGATCTGTGGGACATCCCCGCCCTCGGGTGAGCACCTAAGCTGTGTTCTGCAACCAGCTCGCCGGCCCCTAGACCAGCGGTATAGCGGCGGGCCTCCATATTGCAACCAGGACACAGCTGGAAAGGCCCAGGTAAACACCCCTTCCAGGGCTACACTCACGGGGGTATCTGCTAGGGTCTCCGAGCCAAGCAGGCGGAGTCCCGCCTAGGCTCTGTGGGACATCCCCGAGCCCTCTGGTGAGCACCAAGGCTGCTTCTGCAACCAGCTCGCCGGCCCCTGGACCAGAGGTGTAGCGGCGGGCCTCCATATTGCAACCAGGACACAGCTGGAAAGGCCCAGGATCTGTGGGACATCCCCGCCCTCGGGTGAGCACCTAAGCTGTGTTCTGCAACCAGCTCGCCGGCCCCTAGACCAGCGGTATAGCGGCGGGCCTCCATATTGCAACCAGGACACAGCTGGAAAGGCCCAGGTAAACACCCCTTCCAGGGCTACACTCACGGGGGTATCTGCTAGGGTCTCCGAGCCAAGCAGGCGGAGTCCCGCCTAGGCTCTGTGGGACATCCCCGAGCCCTCTGGTGAGCACCAAGGCTGCTTCTGCAACCAGCTCGCCGGCCCCTGGACCAGCGGTGTAGCGGCGGGCCTCCATATTGCAACCAGGACACAGCTGGAAAGGCCCAGGCTCTGTGGGACATCCCCGCCCTCTGGTGAGCACATAGGCTGCGTTCTGCAACCAGCTCGCCGGCCCCTAGACCAGCGGTGTAGCGGCGGGCCTCCATATCACAACCAGGACACAGCTGGAAAGGCCCAGGCTCTGTGGGACATCCCCGCCCTCGGGTGAGCACCTAAGCTGCGTTCTGCAACCAGCTCGCCGGCCCCTAGACCAGCGGTGTAGCGGCGGGCCTCCATATTGCAACCAGGACACAGCTGGAAAGGCCCAGGTAAACACCCCTTCCAGGGCTACCCTCACGGGGGATCTGCTAGGCTCTCGGAGTTCCTTGCAACCAGGACACAGCTGGAGAAGCCCAGGTAGACAGACTCCAACAGGGGCTACAATCGCATGGGTGGCAGCCAGCTTATGATCCCTTAAAGCAGCAGTCACACATATTCACCAATAGAGAAACAACAGGTGAGCCCAGCCTCACAGGAGATTCAAACACCAGCCACTGACAACAAGGCCAACTAAAACCAGAAATAACCAGATGGCAAAAGGAAAACGAAGGAACGTTACTAACAAAAATCAAGGCAACATGACAGCATCTGAACCCAGTTCTCCAACAACAGGAATCCCTGGATACCCTAAAACACCAGAAAAACAAGACTTGGATATAAAATCACTGGTCAGGATGCTGGTAGCTGAACACATAGAAAAATCTCGTAAAGAAATAGAGGAGAAAATGGATCAAAAGTTAGAAGCCTTTACGAGGCAAATACAAAAATCACTTCAAGAAATGCAGGAGAAGATGGATCAAAGAGAAGAAGACAATAAGGAAGAAAGACAAAAGTCACTTAAAGAACTACAGAAGAACGTGGGCCAACAAGTAGAAGCTATGAAAGAGGAAGCACAAAAATCTATTAAAGAAATACATGAAAACACAATCAAGCAAGCGAAAGATCTGAGCACATCCATCCAGATAATAAAAACAGAAGTAGAAACAACTAAGAAATCACAGAGGGAGACAACATTGGAGATAGAAAACCTGGGGAAGAAATCAGGGGCCATAGACGCAAGTATCAACAATAGAATACAAGAGATAGAAGACAGAATCTCAGAAGCCGAAGATAACATAGGAACCATTGATTCAACAGTCAAAGAAAATACTAAATGCAAAAAGGTGGTAACCCAAAACATCCAGGAAATCCAAGACACTATGAGAAGACCAAACCTAAGGATTATAGGTATAGACGAGAGTGAAGATTTACAAGTTAAAGGGCCAGCTAATATCTTCTATAAAATTATGGAAGAAAACTTCCCCAACCTAAGGAGAGAGATGCCCATGAATATACAAGAAGCCTATAGAACCCCAAACAGACTGGACCAGAACAGAAATACATCCCGTCACATAATAATCAAAACTCCAAATGTAATAAACAAAGAAAGAATACTAAAGGCAGCAAGAGAAAAAGGCCAAGTAACATATAAAGGAAAACCTATCAGAATAACACCAGACTTCTCACCTGAGACCATGAAAGCTAGAAGATCCTGGGCAGATATCATGCAAACTCTAAGAGAACACAAACTTCAGCCAAAACTACTTTACCCAGCAAAACTCTCAATTGCCATTGATGGAGACATCAAGGTATTCCATGACAAAACCAAATTTGCAAGATATCTCTCCACAAATCCAGCCCTACAAAGGATAATAGGGGGAAAACACCAAGACAAGGACGGAAACTACACCCGGGAAGAAGCAAGATAGAAACCTCCTCTCATCAAACCCAAAAGAAGATAACCTCTCGAATATAAAAAATAAATAAGATAAATAAATATAATTTCAAAAATGTCTGGAGGTAATAATTACTATTCCTTAATATCTCTTAACGTCAATGGACTCAATTCCCCAATAAAAAGACATAGATTAACAGACTGGATACGGAAACAGGACCCTACATTTTGCTGCATACAGGAAACACATCTCAGTGTTAAAGACAAACACTACCTTAGAGTAAAAGGCTGGAGGACAATTTTACAAGCAAATGGTCTCAGGAAACAAGCTGGAGTAGCCATTGTAATATCAGATAAAATTGACTTTCAACCTAAAATCATCCAAAGAGACTCAGAAGGTCACTTCTTGCTGGCCAAAGGGAAAATCCACCAGGAAGAGCTCTCAATACTGAACATCTATGCTCCAAATGCAAGGGCACCCTCCTTCGTAAAAGAAACCTTACTAAAGCTTAAAGCACACATTACACCTAACACAATAATTGTGGGTGACTTCAACACCCCACTCTCCTCAATGGACCAATCAGGAAAGCAGAAACTAAACAGGGACACAGTGAAACTAATTGAAACTCTGGACCAATTGGATTTAACAGATATATATATAGAACATTTCATCCTAAAGCTAAAGAATATACCTTTTTCTCAGCACCGCATGGTACCTTCTCCAAAATAGACCATATAATCGGTCACAAGACAGATGTCAACAAATACAAGAAGATCGAGCTAATCCCATGCCTCTTATCAGATCACCATGGAGTAAGAGTGGTCTTCAATAGCAACAAAAACAACAGAAAGCCCACATACACATGGAAACTGAACAATACTCTACTCAATGACACCTTGGTCAAGGAAGAAATAAAAAAAGAAATCAAAGACTTTTTAGAATTCAATGAAAATGAAGGTACAACCTACCCAAATCTATGGGACACAATGAAAGCAGTGCTAAGAGGAAAACTCATAGCTCTAAGTGCATCCAAAAAGAAACTGGAGAGAGCATACACTAGCAGCTTAACGGCACACCTTAAAGCCCTGGAAGAAAAACAAGTTAATTCACCCAGGAGGAGTAGAAGACAAGAAATCATCAAACTCAGGGCTGAAATCAATCAAATAGAAACAAAGAGAACCATACAAAGAATCAACAAGACCAGGAGCTGGTTCTTTGAGAAAATCAACAAGATAGATAAACCCTTAGCCAGACTAACCAAAGGACACAGAGACAGTATACA